>CM038608.1:2594636-2607347 GCA_021533255.1 Ceriops tagal
AGTGATAGAAGAGATTGACTTTAATTCATGGCAAGAGTCCCATGAACGAATATAATTTTGCCAAGTCCTAGGGGCCACTCTTTTCAAGGAAGTCGGCAATCATCCTTCACTAACTCGATGTCATCAAACTAGTCACGAATATTTGCTGGTCTTGAAATTAATTTGACGATAGATGCTTTTGTGTACAGATTAAAGTCGATTTTTCAATTTTAATTAGTTGTAGGAAATGTTAGGTAGGTATAAAGTCGATTTTTTTTTTTAATTTTAATTAGTTGTAGGAAATGTTAGGTAGGTACCGTTTGATTTCTTAATAAATATATTATTATAAATATTAATTTTAAAATTTTAAAATTAAATACATTTATATAAATATATAAATAATTTATTTCAGTTTTGTAAAAATTAAAACTATTGATATGTTTGAATAATTTGACTCAATTTAATAATTAATTTCTTTATTCTAACCTCTAATGTAATTATATGTTTTTAAACAAAATTTTTATGTGTATTAAAAAAAAGAACTGATTATTATATATATATGTGTGTGTGTGTCTAATTAAGAAATTTTACCATTCCTCTATTTAACTTGATTACAATTTTATTACATTAATCATGATGTATACATAATGATAACAATAATTTGTGATTATATCATAATGTCATAATATATTAAATCATTTGGTGTGAGTTATAATAGCTATATCTTATTTATTTAAAGTACTTTGCTTTATATAATATAATATTTATAATCTAACATATAAAACTTATAAGATATATATATATAATTTCATAATCATTTATAATAATATATTGTAGACACCATTAAGTATTTATCCTTTTTTTAGAAGAATATTGTTATGAAATTATTACATAAATTTTTAATAGTTTGACAATAATGTCGACAACTTTAAGCTTTAAAATAAAGTTCCATAGCTATAATGTATTAATTATAATTTTAAATCATATTATAAACTTTATTTTTATAATAGATAAAGTAATGATAGATAGTTTTCTATTATTTCACAAAATTACTCCTTGTCTTGATAAAAACAGATAAAAAAAAAGTGAATTTATGTTATCAATGTATTCAATAAAGTGTAAATTTGAATATCGAATTACATTAAAATGGTTAGTTTTTCTATACATTAATATATAATTCTTTATTCTTTTTGGATATTTTAGTATTTTCTTTACAACTTTTTAATAATCAATTATAAGATTACTTTTACACATACTTAACATTTTAATTACAAAACTTGATATTTAGTCTAGTATAAACTAACAAATACACTATGTTATTAATAATAAAGACATATGGAATTGATTACATTTCCTCATATTCTGCTTCACTCATAAAACATTATATGAAATTGCATTTATCACTTTTATATATGGGAATAACTTTAGGTAAACACAAACTTATATTAAAATTCTTTAAAATTTTATCAATATTGTTATTTTTAGATAATTCTCATTTATTGTCATATATAATGATATATATATATATATATATATATATTATATTTATATCACACAAAATGTCTTTCTTATATTTTTTATTATAAAATTCTTTTAGAAAAAATCTTTAATTTCATGCAACTTACTTAAAACATTAATAACAAGTAATATGTTGTCAATATATAAGATTAGAAAATAAATTTACTCTTACTAATTTTTTGATATATACACCAATTAATTATATTTTTTTAATCCAAATAATATTATGATATCATAGAATTTAATTATATCATTGTAAGGAAACATTTTTTAATTCATATCTTGATTGCTCTAGTTTACACATTATTAAATTTATCTTTTATAAAAAAAAAAACATTTATGTTAATGCATGTAAACTTTTTTATTAAGATTTCCATTATGAAAGGTGATTTTCAAATATATACAGTATGATTCTAAATTACACTGAACTATCAATCTCATAATTATATTTAATACTTTTATATTTACAAAAAAAAAAAGATCTTTATTAATTATTGTATCAAAATTTTAAATTTTGCAAATAAATTACATAATCATCTAAAATAGTTTGTTTCATTTTTCTTTGAAATTTTCTTAATACTATATATTGTGATTTATTTACATTAGTTAATCGTAAGTTAGTTTTTTTGTTTTAAAACAGTATCTTTTTGTCCAAATGTCCAATTTTTTTAAATAATATTTGATATTGTAGTGAACAAAAAAATTGTAATGAGCAAAGGATTATTTACTTAAACCTTTTTTTTAACATTTACATTTTAATATTCATTACTCTCATTAACTTCATTATTTTCAATAAATTTTACATTATTAGTTTTATAATTTTTAGATTATGATTATATATCATTTACATTTCTTTAGGTAATCAATAAAATAATCATTGATTGTTCAAGAGCTTAATTTCTTTTCATGTAAATTTTGACTTTTACTAAGTAAACCCAAAATGAACTTAAACATCTAAGTACTATAAATTAGATTTTCTTGTTATTAATAGTTTTATTTAGAATCTTATTTAACAAATAGTTTATGGTTCTCAGTCATGTATTTATAAAGATTTGGGTAAATAAGAGTTACTTATTACAATCATAATCATATCCATTAATGTCTAATTATGCCTTTCTATCATATATTTTACTAAAATGTATTTAACATAGTTTTATAATATTATATGTTATAACTTTAAAGAAATTTCATAAATGAACTTAAACATTATCTCAAATACTTATATTTTTTATAATATTTACCACTTTTATCAAATCTTATAATTTTTATCTTTGTTTAGTTGTTTCTAGCCTCTTTTATATATATTTTAAGGGTATTTAATGATTGAGATTTTCATGAAGCAAATAGACATAACTATAATGTGAAAAAAAATCTATAAAATTAATGAAATGCAAATCTTCATTAAGAGCTAAAATGTCAAAAAATTTATAGATATCAATATATATAATTTCAAGAAACTTGCTATTTGTGACTTTTTCCATGTTATGTTTAATTTGCTTATACTTAATGTAATTTATACATGTTACAAGATTAACAAAATCTATATTTAAAAGAATCTCATTATTGACCAATCTCATAAATTTTTCTTTTGATATATAATATAAACATTTATATTATAAGTAAGAAAAATTTTTTATTTATCATGCTATACTTAATTCCAATATTATTATGTATGGTAAATAAGGATTCTTTTAAACTTTATTAAATTTCACTTAATATAAAACATTAATAATAATAAATTAAAAAAATATTTATATTTTTATATTAATTGAAACAATCAAATTATAATGAATTCTTGTATCATTATGGATGCAAGAATAGTATCACTAAAATAAAGCCACCAAGTATTTTAAAGAACTTTAATTAAATTTAATTGAAAATATATTAAAGTATTTAATTTACCTTTCTTTTAAAACTAAAATTTACATTTTAGGCAATCTTTTTGATAATGTCTAACTTATTTTATAAAAGTGAAACTTATTATCTTTTTATTTCTTCTTTTTAGCTCGAGTAACATAAGCAAAATTTTTTATTTTTTTTAAATTGTTTGATTTTCATTTTCATTCATTTCTTAACTTTTTTACCTATGAGATTAATAAAATAACTTACTTAATTTTTTTTTTTGTTTCCTTCTAAAAAGCATATTGGCTAATTTATTAACTTTTCACTTTTTCCTTTTATACTTAATTTGAAATTATTCATACTTAGAAAATAGTAAATTCAAAATGAATAACTTTAAAAGGAGTCATCTATCATTAATACTAAGGTCATAACTCCTATTGTAAAATTAGTTATCTTAATAATATGTTCTTGCGTATATGTGACCTAATAAACATTATGATCGTGAATTTTGTTATAAGAGCATCAGTGAATAACTTATATGTTGAACATAATCGTTTTGATACAAACTACAATTATACTTTTACATTTTCTATTATAAAATATATTTTTTAATGTTATTGTTAACAATTACTTTTATAGATATATAACTTATTGTTTCTTTCTTATGTTTATAATATAACTTCTATTCTTTACTACTTGAATCTATAATAGTAGTCTACTTATTCATTAATAATACAAGCTAACATTTATAATACATAAGTAAACATTTACTTAGTTATATTATTTTGAGAAGTTATATTCTTGAATGAAACAATAATTGAAACATGTAAGTGAATTGCAATAGTTGCATAACCATAAATGCTCATAATTAATTATAAGTTAGATAAAACTATCAAACTATACTGTAGTTTTTCTTTGAAAAATCTTATAATATGTTATATTAAGTAATACCTTAACTTTAATAGGTATATTTAATCAAAATATTAATTTACTTTAATTATATTACTAATCATGTAATAATAATTTACCTTTGGGTAAATCCTAAAGTTCTAACAATTAATAATGTCAAGTTATTCAATCATTTTTCATTCATAGGTATTTATTAAAATTATAGATAAACAATTTATATGTGTTATTAAGTATAATAGTTTAGCTATTTTATTGACTAACAAACTATAATAATGTATGTATGTTGATTCAAATATTCCAATTTAGTTGCTTTGGTAATAACTAAACTATAATGATAATGTATGCATAATGTTAAACATAATAGTTTAGTCACTTTAGTGACTAACAAATTGCAATTTTAATACATGCATATAAAAATACAACTTAATATTCATTAACTACAAATATCATAACATTTGGGTCCATCATTAATACATATAATTAAATTCTTTTGAATTGAAATTATAGAATAAGACACATAAAAAACTAAACTTTAAATAATGAAATAAAGAATTATTAATTTTTTAAGCATAAATAGTCATTATTCATTGTGTGACATCTTAATTAACATGATGAAATTGATCTAATGGTTGCAAACAATTCATTTCTTATAATAAATATAAGTTTTATTCTTACAAAACCCAAATTGGCATAGCTCTGCAATATTTTATCTTTAAAAACAATAATAGAATTGACAATATTGGAACTTGCCATTGTAATGCTAAGCTAGTAAGTCTAATTTTCCTTGTTCATTCTTTTTTTTTTTTCCGTTGATAATTATCATACATATTGTCTCATAATTATTGATAATCAAAAATCAAATATTATCTTTTATTGTACATAGGGCTAACAATTAATTGTAAGCTAATATAAAGACCTATCGTTTTCATAGGATCAAAGAATAATCATTAATCATATATATATGTTCTTTATCATATGTAGAAAATATTTAGTTTTAAAATATTTATTTTAATACCACTTATTAGATTTCTTAATAAATATGTCATTAAGAATGTTATTTTTTTGAATCTTGAAATTCGATATATTCATGTAAATAATACTGTAAATAACATATATGTATTTTGCAAAAGTTAAAATTATCAATACATTTAAAACGTTCAAATTAGCCTAATAATTAATTTTTCTCCCATAACTTTTATTGTAATTATATCTTTAAAGAGTTTTCATGTATATTAGGAAGAGAGAAAATTGATTATATATATGTATATAACTACATAGTTTAAATTAAGTATATTCATCAGTATCCAAATTAAAGTTGAGATTATAATACTTAATAACATAATAATATGTAAAATTATTTTTCATTAATTAGATTATATTATGATTGAGTTTTAAATAAAAATATTATCCAAAAATATTTTAATATGAATAAGTAAAAAATTCTAATAAAATGAGCTTTTGAAGCAAAAGTAATGCATGCTTACAAAAATTAGAATCATAATTAACAGGTTGTATATATATAGTCTTGATTTTGTACGAGTAACAATTTTCTTTGAATATATTTTTGAACTTGCGTCACTTTGGTAGTAAAAAACTATGTATTAGAATTATTAGTTGTATAAACAAGAAAAGATATGAATGTACATGGGTTGTGTCGATGGCAAGGTGGAGATTGATATATCCAATTTTAAAGTAACCTTTTCATTTGAGTTTTGAAGAGGATGCCTGTAAATTCATCTTAATTAAAAGTTCCAAGTTACAATTTCGTAGACAACAAAGTCAACATTATATGAGAGGAGAGATACAATCTTACCCCTTGTTTTGGTCAGCGAAAATTAAATTGATTTTTTTGTTTTTTTTGGAAGAGGCACCGTACCCTCTCGGTCCTTTGGATCTGGTAAGGATTCGGCATTCGGTGGATCACGAGCTAAGAAATACTCTCTTTTTTCAATAACGATAACTATGAAACTTTAATCCTAAATTAAATTGAAGCGTTGCGGTTCTCGAGTTCACTGTTTCCGATTTCAGATTTAGATAAAACCAAAAAAAAAAAAAGTTTGATATAAGTGAGTTGTCAACATTAAATTAGTCAGACATATCAATGTCAGACAGAAAATGTTTATTAGCTTTCAAAGTGATGACGGTTATACTTCGATCAACTGAAAATGGATATCACCTTTTGGGTGCTGACCAATTCAGTGTCTCAATTAGCATATGCTTTGATTCAACGCAACGAGTGGCAATATTCCCTCTTGTCTCTATCAAATAAAGAACAAAAAATCATTATCTCTTCGTCAATCTCCCTTCAGCCTAATTTCCACAAGATTAATTCAAGATCTCGGAATCGAAGGTTCCATTTATTCGCTACAATGCCCAATTGGAAAAAAAAATATATTATCGGCCTGCCAGGGCAAAAGGAATGTAAAAGCTCCTAAAATGGAAGGTGATTGATTGTTTGAAAATGTTGAAAAGAATTCATCGTCATGCAAGCAAAAAAAATATTGCGTTTTGCCATGCATTATGAACTTTACTTTGAAAACCTTTTGGTTTGTGCCCTGGCAAAATGTACGTTTGTTTGTAGTATTATTTGGCCGGCTCAAACTAATTCACTTTGAATACGGTTTTGACAAGGCAAATGAAAAGAAGGTAAAGTTATATAGATAATATTAGTTTAATATGTTTTAAACACATACGTATGTAATTGAATTAATAAAATTATTAATTATATATTTTTAATTTTTTAAATGCATAATTATAATGTATTTTTTTTGCAGTCATAATCATATGATACGGATTTATGGATAAAATGTGTAAAATTAATTTTTACCGCACAACGAAACTTTTCTAAGAAAATTGTTAGCAGAATCCCTATGAAGGCTCGCAGCTAATAGTCAATACCACTAGAGTTACAAAGAAAAAGCTTAGATTTGACCTAATCAGAGAGGAAATCTTCATTTTCACTGCAGAGACAGAGAACTAGGGAAAAGTCCAAGCAAGCAGCTGTCCATTTACGTTATAACGACAAAAGGGCTATTTATGAATCTAACACTTCCAACACGACGCCCTGAACAAAAGGGAATTGTCGTATGGCAACTGTAAATATTAATCTGTAATGTCCTACATAGAATTTTCTTAACCGCCGTATGTCCTTGTAAATCACTCTTTGAACTCAATTTAGTCTAAATTATTAACAATGCCAACAAATTGTGTCATAATTGCTTTGCAAAATGGAAAAAGAAGGAGGGAGGGGGGCTCTTTATAAGCTCAAGCAATTGCTCAAAAATTTTCATGAGAATTTTATTCTTGTACGGAGCATAAATTCCACAATTTCTTGTTTAAAAATAATTCATGAAGTATACAAAGATTATGCATTTCTTTAAGCATACATTTCTTAGCCTATATTTTGCTAACTTGATACAATTGAATGTAATGGAAATTTACAAAAGTGTTTGTACCTAATTTGCATGTTGCCACATATCAATGCGAATTCATAGTTTTTCAGGGTTACCACTTCAACCTCTTGCAATGAATGTCGATACTAATTATTTTTTCTGAACAAAATTTTCTTTCTCTTCCACATTTTATCTTTAAATTACGAAAAGGAGATGATTATATCTGTTACCATTAAGCACTTAAACACCATGTCAAAACTGGCGTAGCGAAGTCCAAAGCATTAGCCTGATTATAGGTTAACCTGGAGCAACTGCCGTCAAATAAAGATGCTAGACATAGCTCCACTTAACCTAAGGCACTTGGCCCAGATTTCCCACATACGATCTTTATTCAATGGCTGATTATGGAGCATATGCATAGTTGACTTTAGAAACATGAGTCTAATGAACTCTAAAGGCATAACAAATAATAATAATAAAAAAAGAAGAATAAACAACTAAATGTTGTGATCTAACAATAAAAAAATTTGTACATTAAATATTATATCTTTAATTCTCTTTTAAAATATTTATAAAAATAAATAAATAGAATATATATATATATATATATATATTAGAATTCGGCCTTTTAACAAGTTAAATTCTCTTAATTTTTTATTTTTATTAAAATGGGTAAGATAAAATAAAAAATAATTTTGTGAGCGCATACGAATCCCAACGCACATACAAAGTCATTTTTGTGTTTAAGAAGGACAAGTGCTTCTATCCAAGCAGATAAGGGTTAGTTAGAATATAGATGAAATCGAGGTGGATGTGTGTGTGTGAGAGAGAGAGAGAGAGAGAGCGTTTATTTTAATTTTTAGTTGTAATTAATATTTTTTATATAATAATTAATTATAGTTATAATTGAACTGCGTTTATCCGTTTAGCTTTTTCAACCGTCCTCCTAAATTTCTTTAAAATTTTAATATGGGTAAATTGATTTTTTTTTTAATAAAAAAGGAAAACTGATGAAGTCATTCGTTGTCGCTTTTTTGAGATGATGAAAAAACAATGTTTAATTAGTTCACACAGACCTTCCCATCCGGTACTTCCCATTTACTACGTAAGTTTGCCAAACACCTGACATAAAAGCCTGGGAGCAGACGGGCTTCCAAGCCCCCCACCACCGAAAGGGTTCGGAGACAGGAGCCCATATGGTAGGGAAGTTCATCGTTCAGGCATATATAGAGAAAAAAAAAAATCTAATATCAAAAGGGAAGAGTCCCCCTCGTCGATTGGTGCATGGGATCTCATAGCGTTATGATGCTTTAGTTGAGGTGACATAATAAAGTTTCATGACAAGTATTTTGTAAAAATATTAAAGTGATCGATAATCATGTGATTATTAATTTTAAAATTTGTTCTATTTTTTATTATAAAATAATATCATTAAAGTTCAATTGTTAATTATAATTATTATGTCTTTTTAATGCATTTAATTCATGCGTTTACGTAACATACCTCTAAGAAAAAAAAAAAAAAAACATTTCCATGCAAAGTGCGAGAGCACACAGCAGGCAGTGAAGTCTTGGAGATATAATAGCTAAACCAGTGTCTAACTTTGAATTCCAAGGAAATTGTTTTATTGAAAATTTTCCTACATTCACAGAAAATATCTGTTCTAGTTGGGGGCTATCTGGTAAAGAACAAGTAGGTAATCAGAGAAAGTCATGCGGAGACGGGAAGGCAAATAGACAAATCGATGTTTCCCCACGTCTTGAACCTGGAACGGAAGCAAAGTATTCAAAGAACAAAGATAAGGAGACAAAAGCTCTCTCTCTCTCTCTCTCTCTCTCATTTCCTCTCGCTTCTTGGGCTCGCTTACCCTTTGTTTTTCATTTTTTTTCTCCACTGTATAAGCAGCAAATAGAGAGGCAAGGACACAAATAGATGGAAACTTTACCATTGTCTGCAGCTATATCAAAGTCAATGTCTAGTCCCAAGTACATGTCGAGCTCTATGGATTTCAGCTATAGAGCATATGATCGTTCAAGGCTCTTATTTGTTATGTATCCTTTCTACATGAAAGATACCTTTTTAACCTTTAAATAAAAGAAAAAAAGGTTGGTTTATTTATTAGGTATAAATACCTCATTTTCACTAAGATTAAGTTTAGTAAGAATTGAAAGAGGCTGCCGGTTGAAAAAGAGAAAAAAAAAAGAAAGAAAATCTAGTACGAGTACTAGTTATTCTTTTTAAAATTCAATGGTAAATTCTTATTCGATGGAGCTCATATTTTGTTAAGAAATAGAAATTATCTTGTTCTTCATTCTGAATGGTGGAAATCAGATTTGGTGGACTATAAGTGTGGATTCTAATTTTCATTTTATGGTTCATACTTTGAAAGTTATTCTACGTGTAGTTTCGGCCAACCTTATAATCAGAAGGTTGTTTGTGGTCCGATCAAGCTGTGTTGTGGTCCGTTGATAGAGGATACATTAATCTTGATTCTAAACGGTTGGATCGTGATTTGACTTTTTGCAAGAGCAGGTTCTTATCTCAAATTGTGATCATTTATTTCTAGTAATGCTCTGTTCTTTCTATTGTAGCAGTGTAGATGAACTGTGTAGATGAATATTAATCTGTATTCTGATTGAGTTAAAATTTAGATAGCTAGTAGAGGACATATGAAATTTTATCTTGAATGGTTGGATTGTTGTTTGGAGATTTGGTTGTTGAGTTATTATTAACAGAAAGTGTTTTTCATGCTAGTTAACTCATTTGGCCTCTTATTTTGGTTCAAATTGAGTTTATTCAATTTGATTGATGTAATCGAGGTTGT
Source organism: Ceriops tagal (assembly GCA_021533255.1). NCBI lineage: Eukaryota > Viridiplantae > Streptophyta > Magnoliopsida > Malpighiales > Rhizophoraceae > Ceriops > Ceriops tagal. Next base: position 2,605,101 of record CM038608.1, read on the forward strand.
GTACTTTTATTGTATTCACTTATTGATTATAGTGAAGTTGATTGTTGAACCGGCGTGTCCCATGGTTTTTCCTCTTTACTTTGAAGGAGTTTTCCACGTAAAAAAAATTGGTGTGTTCTTGTGTGATTGTTTAAGTTGCTATATTTATTATTCAGTCAACTTCTCACAAATTCAATTAAGCGAGAGAGGTCTCTTGAGCAATTTGTATTTTGCTGCCCCTCTCCTATCAAAGTTGTATCAGAGCAAGGTTATATTTCTGACTTGTTTAAATGATGAAATTGAATGTGAATATAATGTTTTGTTTAAATGACATGAATTATCATATATGAAGGAATAAAATGAAAGACCTCTTATTTGTGAAGAAAATGCATATGTTAATATTTACTGCTTCTAAACCTGAGTCAAAGATTGATGAACAATGGGAGTTTGAGCATCAGCATGTTTATGGCTTTATACAATAATTTATTGATGATAATGTTTACAATCACATTTGTAATGAGACACATGCACAAACTTTGTGGAGCAAACTTGAGACATTGTATTCTTCAAAGTCTGGTAATAATAAGTTATTTATGCTAAAGAAAATGATGCAGCTGAGATATAGCAAAGGGAGTTCAGTTGCAGACCACTTGAATGAGTTTCAGGGTGTCATTGATCAATTGTTGGGAATGGACATTAAATTTGATGATGAGGTTCTCGGGTTATGGTTACTTGCTACATTACTTAATCCTTGAGAGACATTTTGGATTTCACTTGCGAATTCTGCCTCTGGTGGTGTTGTTTCATTAGAACTCGTGAAAGGTGGTGTGTTGAAGGAAGAGATGAGAATAAGATCTCAGGGTTCATCATCGTCGAATTCAGAGGTTCTGATTACCAAAAATAAGGGGAGAAACCAAGAAAGAGGTAATGGTAAACAGAGCAAAAGTAGAAGCCGAAGCAAATCAAGATCAAAGTATAAGAATGTCCATTGTCATTATTGTGGAAAAATGGGTCATATTCAAAAGAAATGTTATAAGTGGAAGAGAGAAATTAAAAATGGCAGTGATAAGTACAAGAAAAGATATAATAATAATGATCATATTGCTATTGCATCAAATTATAGTATTGGTGACCTTATTATTATTTCTGATGAAAATGTGATTAATCTGACATCTCATGAGACTGATTAGGTGATAGATAGTGGTGCTTCTCTCTATGTTACTTCATGTAAGGAATTCTTCTATATATATATACTTAGTAATCATGAGGTGTTGAAGATGGGTAATAATGACTTAGTAGAAATTATTGGTATTAGTGATATTTGCTTAAAGACTAACAGTAGAGTACAATTGACCTTGAAAGATGTCAGATATGTCCTAAATATCCAGTTGAATTTGATTTTAATAGAAAAGTTTGATGATGAGGACTTTTGTAATATATTCAGTAATAATTAGTAAAAACTTATCAAAGGTTCCCTAGTTGTGGCGCGAGGTAAGAAATGTTCCAATTTGTATTTTATGCAAGCTTCTATTGTTAGAAATTCTATAAATGTGGTGGAGAATGAGAATCTAATTGATTTATGATATAAATGAATTAGTCATATGAGTGAAAAGGGGATGAATTGTTTGATAAGGAAAAACCATATTTCATTAAGAGTATAGCTTTAAAGAAGTGTCCTCATTATTTGACTAAAATACAAAATAGAGTCACATTTAAAAGTCACCCTTCATTTAGGAAATCAGAGTTACTTGAGTTGATGCATTATGATATGTGTGGTCCTTTAAGGGTATGCTCACTTGGTGGTGCTTGTAATTTTGTCACTTTTATTGATGATCATTTAAGGAAACTTTGAGTTTATGCTTTAAAGACTAAAGATCAAGTGTTTGATGTATTCAAACAATTTTATGCCTTAGTTGAAAAATAGTTAAGAAAAAGGTTAAAATGTATTCGTGCTGATAATGGTGGTGAGTATAGTGGTTCATTTGATGAGTATTGTAGAGTACATGAGATTAGACACCAAAGGACACCTCCAAAGACACCTTAATTGAATGGTTTAGTTGAAAGGATGAACAGAACATTAATTGACAGAGTTAAATGTTTGCTCTTAGATACAAAACTGCCTAGATACTTTTAAGGTGAAACCTTGAACACAGCAACACGTGTTGCACAAAATGTATTTCTAAGGAATTGCCCCATAGATCCTATATCTATCTATATGAAGAAGAAATCATGTAACGAAGGGGATTCTTATTTGTACAAATGGTACTT
>CM038608.1:2612357-2672559 GCA_021533255.1 Ceriops tagal
AGATATGTACGAGACCTAATATAACATATACAGTTTGCACAGTTAGCCAATTTCTTTCAAATCTTGGTATTGAGATATTTACGAAGTTCTAATAAGGTCAAACTTTGTTTTGGGAGTGATGAGCTTACTTTTATTAGATTTAATGATTCAAATATGGCTGGTGACATTGATTCTAAAAAGTCTATTTCATGTTATTTGATTACTCTTGTATAGGGAGCAGTTAGTTAGCAATCTCGGTTGCAAAAATGCATTGCATTATCAACTACAGAAGCAAAGTTCATTTCTATAACTAAAGCAGCTAAAGAGTTAATCTGGATGAAAAGATTCATGAAAAAACTTGGCTTTGAGCAATCAAAGAATGTGTTGTATTGTGATAGCCAAAATGCAATCTATCTTGGTAAGAATTTGACTTTTCATACTAGATCAAAGCATATTGATATGCGGTATCATTGAATACGTGATACTCTTGATTCCAAACATCTAGCACTTGAAAAGATTCATACAGATGATAATACTACTGATATGTTAACAAAGGTGTTGCTAAGAAGAAAGTTTGAGTTGTGTTGTTCGTTGGTTGGGATGGTCAACACCTCCACGTAGTCGGGAGGGGGAAAATTGTTAAGTATCCCTCCTACATAAAGGGTACCTTTGAACATTTGAATAAAAAAAAAGGTTGGTTGAATTATGAGGTATAAATACCTCATTTTCACTAAGATTAGGTTTAATAAGAATTGAAAGAGGCTGCCAGCCAAAAGAGAGAAAAAAAAAAAGGAAGAGAATCTAGTATGAGTACCGATTATTCTTTTTAAAATCCAACAATAAAGTCTTATCCAATAAAGCTAATATTTTGTTGAGAAATAAAGACTATCTTGTTCTTCATTCTTAATGGTGGAAATCAGATTTAATTTATATTTTGTGGTTCATATTTCGGAAGTTATTTTGTGTATAGTTTCGATCAACCTTATAATTGAAGGTTGTTTGTGGTCCAATCAAGCTGTATTTTGGTTGGTTGATAGAGAACACATTGATCTTAATTTTGAATGGTTGGATTGTGATTTGGCTTTCTGCAAGGGCAGGTTTTTATCTCAAATTTTGATCACTTGATTCTAGTAATGTTCTATTCTCTCTATTGCGATAATGTAGATGAATTGTGTAGATGAATATTAATTTGTCATTTGATTGAGCTGAAATTCGGACAACTAGTAAGGGACACTTGAAATTTCATCTTGAACGGTTGGATTGTTGTTCGAAGGTCTAGGCATTGAGTTATTATTGACAAAAAGTTTCTTTCATGTTAGTTAACTCTTTTAACCCCTCATTTTGGTTCAAATTGAGTTTATTCCATTTGGTTGATGTAAATTAGGTTGTGTACCTTTGTTGTATTCACTTATTGATTATAGTGAAGTTAATTTTTGAACCGATGTGTCTTGTAGTTTTTTCTTTTTACTTTGAAAAGGTTTTCCACGTAAAAAAAATTGCTGTGTTCATGTGTGATTGTTTAAGTTGTTATATTTATTATTCAGTCAACTTCTCACAGATTCAAACACGTGGGAAAGGTCTCTTGGGCAATTTGTATTCTGCTACCTCTCTCCCATCATTTTTTGTACTTGTAACCCCACAATTGGTTCATTAAGGGAGAAAGAATATGTTTATCAAGAACGTTGGCAGCGATCAAAGAATGGAACAAGAACTGAAAGACTCTGTCACCAATAAAGGTCTCATTACTAAATTTCTTCACTTTTTGCTCTTTTTTCTTCAAGTTTGGTTTTACTTTCTTGACCCAAGAGATTTTATGTGAACATACGACTATAGGGATTCAATAATTTGGTGTTTCATTTTATGTTGTTTTGTACTGTTTTGTCTTGGTTGCAACTCCTCTAGATACTTTACTTCTTGATGTGGCATCCATTGTATTAAGTATAAAATACCATACAGAATTCACACCTTCCTTCTCTCCATGCCACTTTAATCTCCTTAAGGCATTTTTAACGACTGCAGAAAGTGTTCGAGATTTATTTATCATAAACTAGAATGCTACTTAGGAATACTATGAAGATGGATGTAAAGCAAGCATATTATTTATCTATGAAGTTGTTGCAGGTCTGATACTAGTTTCTAATAGCTTCTCCATTTAAAAGAGAAGCCCTGGTTTAATTATTATAAGCTGATTGCTAATGGATCTATAAACATTTTTTTGATTGTTAAAGGGTAGAGCATTGCTTAATGTTATTAGTAACTTGGAGCTCTCAGGAGCTTATAGAGAGGCTTTGAGAAAGCTGGGATACAATTTGGAGGATGTGGCTGGAAAGATCATATTGATTTGTCTTTACATAGTCCAGGGGATTGTCTCTCAATGGAGTTGAGGAGATCCACCTCATTTGAATTGATTTTGACTTCTAGGTAAAGTGTCAACACGGTGGAAAATTAGTTTCCTTTCCTGAACTTTCTCAAAATAAAGCTTCTTTATCTGATAGAATGCATGGCTAAAAATAAAGCTTACCTTAACTTTCTAACACAAAATAATGTTAGCTAGTTTATGGTTCAGGGCCTTCTTCCTTTGAGTTGATATTTGGGATGCCTCTTTCATTTACATATGCCAGACAAAAAAATATACTAGTTAAAAACTTTGTCAAATTTGACATATGATTCTGTTTTATTTGCGGTAGTCTAAAGTCTTGGTTAAAATGATAGGAACAAGATGCAACTCAAGGGAATGAGGGTCTTAGGCAACTTGCTTCCTATTTCCTATATTCCTTGGCCACACTAAATTACCCTATATGTGGGTATGGATTGATATACAAATACGATTTGTTCAAACAGCTTATTGCAAAAGATGGTCGGGAGGAAGTTGCAGAAAGTTGGTTTGAGGTAAGAGTTAACTATGTTCATTACCAACATCATATTTAATCTTCTTTGGTATTTGAACTCTTTCATGCTTTTATATATCCTTTAGTATTCATATTAAAGCTTTGCTTTGCTTAAAATCTTTAAGTTGGACTATTAATGCATTGCTTCTATGATTTTGGCCTTTTAATTGATTGAAGTCTCTCATAGCAAATAGGCAACCCTTGGAAAATTGTAAGAAATGATGTCTTCTATTATGTGAAATTTTATGGTGAAGTCATTTCAAGGCCTAATGGAAGCAAAGAATGGGTAGGAGGAGAAAATACAATTGCTGTCACTCATGATATACCCATTCCAAGATATAAAACCAAGACCGCAGTAAACCTTCAGTTATGGTCCACTATAATGGCATCAGAAGAATTTTGATTTACGTGCTTTTAATTCTGGAGATCGTGCTAAAAGCATATGCAGCTCTAAAGAATGTAGAAAAAGTTGATCATAGAGCATTTTTTATCTAGTCAAGATCGTTACTAACGTGTTCAACATCACTGATGTTCAACATCGTTATTGTTGTGTGATTAGATTTGCTACATCTTATACCCTGGGGATGAATCTATAGAGGCAAGGTTCTTGGATTGAAGCAATAATGTACACTCTGCTATGCTTTGCTCTAAGTCATAATTACGTGCTTTGAAAGGAGGTCAGGGAAACCTGTTAATTGGGAAAGTTTACCTGAAAAAACTATAGTCCAGATGAATGACACTTACCTAATTCTTTGCATACATAAGCTGATAAGAATATTAATGGATATAGAGGGCTTAATATAGAAGGAAGCTCAAAATATCACTTAAAGGTATCTTTCTTTCCTTACATATATTTGGTCATATTAGTGCTTGACTATTAAGCTTCTTTGCACGCATAATTATGTATAATTTGTTGTAATCATTATAACTTCATTAGCTTACATTGTTCATGCATTTGTTATATTCTATAAAAATGCTATTGTCACTAAAATCAATAAGTTAGGATCCATTTGCATTAGCTATAATTTCTTATAATTGTTAAACATATCCTAGAACTGTTGCATACACAAATCATATTGTTTTTATTGCAACTCTGAAGAAATAAAGCTTGGACCTTATGCAAAAATTGCTTCTATGACATGTTGATATCATCAGAATGATCGATGAAGAGGTAAACTGCAGTTAATAGTTTATTTCAGGCCCAAATTAGAAAATAAGTTTGTGACCCTCATCCTAGTACCGTAGGCATTTCCGTATGCAAGCATACATGATCCTTTTTTATGGACTTTTCTTTCTATCTATCCAATTATTGAATGATTTATACCATCATAGAAAAGTATGGCATAGAGGATCTCAATTTGTTACAACAAAAGATGAAACAAATGGGGATTCTTAATAATATGGAGTTGCCTGACTTAGCGGTTGAATTGCTAGTTCAATCAAAAGAAAATTCTGCTATTAACTCCATTAAAGAAATTGACATTGTTGATAAGGATAATGTTCCTTCTAAGGAAGATAAATAGTCTAAAGAACAGGATAGAGAAGAGAATAAAAATGTATTTGAGCTAGATCCAAAATTGCCAAAGATGGTTTGCATGGCTAATTTATGTGTTACTGATAGATTTGCTGTGAATGGTGTTGCTGAGATTCACAATGAGATAGTGAAAATTAAAGTATTCAATGAATTTTACAACGTAACATCATAGACAGGTGGATTGGAATTGAAGATTAGGTCTTGAAAATTGAAAAATTTGTAATAATTAGAAAGGTAAATTGTTACTTTATGGTTTTCACCTTTTTAAATATGTGTTGATCATTTGAGATCTTATGTTGAACTTGGTTATGAATTGCAATGTACTTTTTGCTAGAACGTGTTAGTCTGTCTTCATTCATGCCATGTTTATAGTTCTACTTGCTTTTACACGAAAAACCAATTATCGTCCTTGCCTACACTGGATTTTTGCATGATAGGTTCTAATAGAATAGTGTTTGTTCTCCATACTTGGTTGATAATCATGATCTCTAGTCTGAATGGAGGCAAGAAAAAAGGCAAAACAAAATAAAGGTGGCAAGATTCCTGAAAGAGAAAAATAGATATGTTGTCAACCCTGATGCAATGTTTAATGTACCGGTATTTCCTTGACGTCCAACTTTTATTTCTTCATGTGGAACTGCTTATGGTGCATTATTGGAAATAATATTTAGATGTAAAGAGAAGCACTAAAATGGGACTAAAAAGAACATTTTCATCCTTCATATTCTTTTTTCATTCAAGAAATTTTGAAGTCCAACAGTAATAAATTCTAATTTTCGATAAAGCGCATTCATAAATATAAGTAACAACTACTGAATATCATAGGAATCATATATTGCTACAAAAAGATGAAATAAATTAGCCTGAGGGAAAGAAGAAAGAGGTATGTTCCAAGAATATGTATATTTGAAGGCAAAGCACTTGTTACTTAGGTCTAAGCGAAGAAAATTGTGAAATTTATCACAGATGTAGGCATAATTGCCAATCATGATAGGATCTCTTGAAGGTGTAGCTCAGATAATAACTATTCTTTTTAACATTAGTCATTGATGCTTTGCTAAGGGGTGAAATTATATGGTTTGCAGTATATATAACTTATGACAATCATGTTCTTTTGCTAGGTCCTTTCAAGTTGTCTTTGTTCCTAATTACAATTTTAATGTTCCTAATTACACTTAGTTGTGGAAAGTTGTAGGCTTGTAGGCGTACAAATATTCTGCTTGTTTGTAAACACTGTTAATTCATGGTAGACATTAGTTGTGTATGCAGTTTTTAAGACTGAGTTTGTCCCTTTCTCTTTGACATTATTGTATTCGTCAGTACCACTGAAGTGGAAGCAAGTGGAACTAGTAACATGAAGTTTGCAATGAATAGTTACATTCTTCTGGGGACCTTAGATGGGGCTAATGTTGAAATAAGAAAAGGTTGGAACTAATGAAATTGATGATCTAAGGAAGGAAAAGGCTCAAGGAAAGGTAGGCTTATACAATTCAATATATCATATTATTTCTACGTGAAAGTTTAACATTGGCTATCACTGACCTTAAACATCAGTCTAATTGATAGATGGCTTTCCATCTTATTTGCAATTTGAACCCAATCCACGGTTTAAAGTAGAGAAAAATTTTGTCAGAAATGGTATTTTTGGTTAATGTAACTATGATGAACGTATAAAATCCTTGGAAGAAAATGAAGGCTATGTTCATGCTGATTATTTCCTTGTTGGCGAGGACTTCCCCAACTACATTGAGTGCCAAGAAAAGGTTGATGAAGATTACCTAGACCAGAAGGTGATTATTATTTGCCATTTGAAAGCACACACACCATTTTGTTTCCTTTACAACATGCATGGCAATCCAAAGATTAAACATTATACGAAGTTTTGTTTTTCAAACTCAATGCTTACTTAAAAAGTCTAGGTTTGGTCTTTAGTTCTAGTCCTAAGCTTTAGTTCCTCACTAGATCGTTATTAACTAGCACACATGTAACATATATATATATATATAATATTTTACACACAATAAACACAAAAGTATACATGTAAAATAAATACAAAATTAAATAACAGGTAAAAGGAAACATAGAGTAAAAATTATTTTGTTAAATATAAAAGTATAATACAAGGCATTGTTATACTAGAGGTTACTTAGATATTAAGATTTTAAAAAATAAGTTTGGAGTCAATATATTATATTGGTTTTAAAGACAGTATAAAAGTAAAAGTACAAAATATAAAAGACTTATAAGAGAATTTTGAAAATTGGAGAAAAGAAATACACATTTGCTTTTACACCTTAAGAAAAAGGAAAATATTTTATAAGAGTTAAAGAGAAAGTTACTTGAGAAAAAAGGAAATATTTTATAAGAGTTAGAGAGAAAGTTAATAAGAGATTATAGATTGAATTAATGCTTTTTATAGAGAATGAAGTCTTTATTTATAAACGAAAAGAAGTCTTATGGAGTTTGGACTTCAAGCTTGTTAACGTTCATCGAAAGTTGTTTTGTTATTTTGTAGAGCTTGCAATTACTTTTTTTATTATTATTAAATGAGAGGGAAAATGCCAAAACAATTGTCCTCATTTTTATTTAAGCCAATTATTGAATTTTCCAAACCAAAGGACTTTTGATAAGGTATAGGAGACCTTAAACTTATATGGGCTTGGGTTGAAGGAGATTGTGTTTACAATAAATGTTTTATTATTGCAAAATATTCTTCTTTGATTTAAGCCTTTGCTTGCATAGCACTGGTATGTAAATTTTAGGTTAAAAAGGTCATGTTTGTAGGTTTAATATTTAATGGGTCTTAAAATTAAGATTGAATTTTATTTAGTTAGGTTTATATCTCAAATTTGTATAAGACTTCTAAAAATTTGAAAAAGTCTTACCATTTAACTTTGAACTTTCTTATGATAATTTGAGTATTTTCTTATATTGAATATTCAAAATTTCAAATCATTACCCAAGATATAAAAAACTTTGTATGGAAAAGAATAAAGGGTGGAATTCTTTTTTGAGGTTTGTAGTGAGATATTTCGTTTTCAATAAGTTGTATCCTTCTATGACTGAAGGAGGGAAGATATCTTCAGTGGATTTAATATAGGTCTATTATTATTTAAACCAATTTAGAATTTAAGAATAATCATTTTATGGTTAAAATAGATTAACTATAAATAACTATGTCTTTTGTTTTATAAAAGGAAGATATTGTACTAGGCTTGTTGATAGTTCTAATAATTAAAAAACAAACAATAGGTGATATAGGTTTTGAAATTTGGTGAAAAGAGTTTTGGTATTGTAAGTCATGTTCCCATTAAGTGAGATTTAATGTCTTTTGTATCTGGCAAGTTGACTAGGCAAGGTTTGTATAGTTTTTGTCAATACAAAAATGTTTGAATTTGGTAGACTTTGTAATTTCAAGAATTACCATATAATAAAATTGAAATTTTGCAATGTTTATTGATTTGTAATACTATCTAATAGGAAAAACTTTAGAAATAGTTATAGTAAGGTTTAGGTTGTAGAAATTATATTTTACTGGTAAGATATTTTGAATTTTTTTTTTCACAAAATATTTAAAAAAATATTTTAGAGTGTGAAGTTGTGTCAAAATAATTTTAAAAAAATTATTTTGAAAAATGTTCTTTAAGTGAGTTAGCCTAAGTTATTATGGGTTTGGCAAAAGTAATTTAGATATGGGTGGTCAATTATGGTTTTAAAGAAAGATTTTCTTTTTTGAAGGTTTAAGGAAGGACTTTTCTTTTATCCTTAGATTTTTGTAGCATGTTAGGGTATGTTTTGAAGGAATTCTCTGGTTAGAAAATTTGAGATGAAATTCTTTTTCCTTTTAACATACTCAATGTCAAAATAAAAAATAAATAAAATAATTTACCACAAAGCAAAAATATATTTTCAAGTTATATTTTGAACATCTTTCTGTAAAACTTCTCTGACATCTTTAAAATTAATAAGCAAAAAAAAATTAATTTAATAAATTGCATTGAAATTTGTATTATATAAAATAATAGAAAAAATTTTCTTTTTTTATTATAAAATAACTCTTTTGAAAATCATTTCAATGTATAATAGTAAATTGTATAATTTCTTCTTTCGTCTTTTAAACCTATTTAAGGATACTTCCGTATCAGTTTATACTATTTTTGGAAAAGAAGGATTAGTAATATAAAAATAAAAAATAGCTTTGATTTGAAATTTAATTTGTTAGATTAAAGTAGTATGTTAAAAAGTCCAAGGAACTAAATTTTTCTTAAGTTTATCATACAGAGATTTGGATATCTTATTGATATTTGAGATGAAATCTAAGATATAATTAAGGTTGTTTAGGAATCTTTTGAGTTACGTTTTATCTACAATCTTGTTAGGGAACTTTTTAGCAAATACTAGGGATCTCGATAAAAGTAGTTATTACTTGGAAGATATAATAGTTAAAGTATCTAATCTTAATTTGGAATAAGGAGATTTTTTATTATGAAAGGACAATACTATTTTGTAAATGTTTTAAGGTATTCCACGTCTAATTTATACAAATTAATCACCTTCTACTTCATTACCATCCTTCACCATTATTAAAAACATTAAATATGAATTCCATGTTTTAAAAAAAAGATTTATAGGTTGATAAAAAATATTTACATGATAATTTTTATACAAAACACAACATTAAAAAAAGAAAATGGTTTTTAAAAAATTTTTTACAAACTTAAGTTCAAATACAAACTCAATTTTATTATTTTATTTTCTAATAAAAGGCATGTATTTTATTATTTGATTGGTTTAAAATATACTATTTACAAAATAATATTTTATATCATTTTCAAAAAATTATAAACCTCATTATCTTAAGAAACAAGTCCAAATAACATCCTCCCTTGAGATAATTAAAGCTTAAACATTAGTAGGTTACAGTTGATTTGTTTTCTTACAAAATTTCCTAAGAAAATAATAATTCCAAAAGATTTTTCAAAATGATTATACATCAAAATAGTTTTATAAATGTTCATTTGTATACCTTAAGAACTCATCTTTTTAGAGTAGAAAAACAATTTCAAAAAATTGATGTTAAAATTACAATTTTATTAAAATCTTCCAAAGTAAGTTCCCCTAGGATTAAAAATTCTCTTTTAAAATATTTTCAGAAAAACAAACTTATTTTAAACCTTACAAATCAAGATAATGAATTCATTAAAGCCCTAAAAGCCCAACTTCCTATTATTGAGCCTTTAACATTCAAAGCTATACATATTATGGACCAAAGCTTTCAGGAAGATGTCTCTCCGGCAGAAACTCTTAAACTAAATCGAATAGTTTGGCCTAAACCTATTTTTGAACTTACAACTCCAAACTTAAATATCCAAAATATCAAAATAACTTTTGGTGTAGATAGATGCTTGTAATTGTCAACTCTACAAAGTAACAAAATAACTTTTGGTGGAATCTAACAAGTTTAAAGTCCAAACTCCAAACAACTCTCCTTCAATCTACAAACAGAGACTTCATTCTCTATAAGAGGTATTGATCCAATTTATAATCTTTTATTAACTTTCTTTTTAATCCTTATAAAATATTTCTCCTTTTTTTAAAGTGTAAAACCAATTTGCATTTATTCTTCTCTATTTTCTAAATTTTTTTGTAAGTTTTTTATATCTTATACTTTTACTTTTATACTTTGTATTCAAAACTAATATATTATATTAGTTAAAAATTAGTAACTATTTTTTAAAACTTTAGTGTCTACATAATTTTTGGTATAATAACAATCTATACTATACTTTTTTTATATTTAATAAAATAAATTTTGTTTTATATTTCCTTCTATTTGTTATTTAATTTTGTATTCTGTGTGTTATTTTTATAGAATGTTTTCAATAATGATGGAAGATGCTAGTAAAGTAAGAGATGATTGATTTGTATAAATTGAATGTGGAATATTTATGTGATAGTTGGCAGTTTGTATACATCTATATATATATATATATATATATTGATGTTGGTATCTGAGGCTTTGCCTTGACACTGGGATTTGAACTCGTGCCCACATGCCCTAAAGGACAACCCCCAGAACCACACACTTAATATTAACTAGACACGTTTGCTCTTATATGCATATTCAAACTAGCTTGTTTGATGGAATAGGCCTAATGTTTTGGTTGATGTTGGAGCAGAGGTGGACAAAGATGTCAATCTTGAACACGGCAGGCTCGTAACAAGTTCAGCGGTGACCGGACAATCCATAAGTATGCAAGAGACATATGGAGGACCGAGCCTGTTCTATTGCAGTGAACATATGCAATTGGATTTGCAGGGAGGGAAGATCAACTTTTAAGGGAATAGTTCCTTTTTTTCTCCCTTTTATATGTGAAAGGTCGAAATCTGTATTAGTTAGTTTAAGATTACATATCAAGGCATGAAGGCATTGAGGCGGGAATTGAATCTTCCCGGGTCCATGCAGAATGTGGGGAGTGAAAGCACCGAGCATTGACAGTCTTGTTTAGAGCTGATTCCTCCAAAGTTCTCTAGTATCTGCTGATAATTCCCCTGGAAAGGGGAAAAAAACTAATATCAATATTTTTTAATGTTTGAATGATTATTTTATTTTTTATTTTTTAGGATGAAAATGGACTTTTATTAATAAAGAAAGATTGTGTACGTCCTCATTAATGAGAGTAAACAGAGGGTAGGGTCTCCCTATGCCATGAAAACTCTCCAATATGAGACAAAGCTATTTCAGCTAGAGCATCGGCAACCTACGGGAATTCCATAAGAAACTTTTGTTCAAGCCATTCTCCAAAACATATTTATCAAATTCTCATGTTGGATCAATTAAGAATTACAAAAGGTCAAGAGATATCAAGTTTGAATTCGGAGGAATATGTAGCATTTATGGAATAAAGAACTATTTATATTGTGTAACTTAAGGTCTAAGGAATTTTTTTTAAAAAAAAAACAAAGAAAGAAACGAAAAAGAGAATAAGAAGTTTGGTTCTGAAGCTTCGTTCAAGAAGCATGTCCATATGCTTTGTGGAGTATATAATTGGTTGTATAAAGATTAGGGAAGATATCCGAATAGAAAGGAGCAATAATTAGGACTTTATTAGGGGGATTTGACTCCCTTGCCATTGGGGATTAGACCTCTTAATAGAGGGGATTCTTCTTCTTCTTCTTCTTCTTTTTTAAGAGAGTTTTGAGTAAAGATTGAGAATTTATAACTTTCTGACTTTGATCTTCAATCTTTATTCTTAGTAATAAAGAGAGGCAAAGGGTGGTGAGGAAATGTACAGCGGGAGGCTGGCTGGTGTGTTGGGACTTGGAAGTTAAATCTGCTTAATGAGGCTTGGCCTTCATGAAAAGGCTTCCTTTTGCAATTTTTATATAATTCCCATTTCCAATTCCAAAGCTCAGTTCTCATTGGCTCCTAGGTTCACTTCTCATTGACTTCTCAAGATTTGCTTTTCCTTCAGCTTTTCAACAACACTTCAACCATCTTACTGCCTTCAATCCTGGGTCCACACCCCACATGCAGTCGCTTTGCATTTGTCATCAAAGATACAGAGTGCTGGCTTAGACCCAGAGTCCCCACCCCACACGTTCGTGCTCTTTTTTATACCTAGTGCGTTTCACAACAAATAGGATACTGCCTTTGCCTCGTCCGCTCTTTTGTGCAAGACATTATCACACTGTATACACGTATAATTGTTTGGTGAAGTGAGGCGGTTTGCTCTTCGGCAGGTCCTCGCTCACTTTGCCCGACCTCACTAGAAGAATTGCATCAAATATACATATGTACATGTATTTGTGTGTGTAACATACGGGACAAGTTGTGATCTTTATCTCGGTGATGAAAATTTTTGTTTAAGGCTTGTCTATTGTAGAGATGTTCAAGAGAACCAAAAAATTTGGTTTAATGATAAAATCCAATATGATTCAAAATTTCATTTAACCAAATCAAAATTTATAAAAAATTAATAAAATTTGCATCAAAATATCATTTTATACATATCTTTTTTATATTTATTTTAATAATATTAATAATTATTGCTAATTTAATTATGTATATTTGTTTTTGTTCAACTTAAAAGGTGTTTATGTCACAGGAAGAAAAAGGTACAATTGTGAGATCTGATGTGGGTTGTACTTCTACATAGTGCTTTTAAATTCAATATAAATCCAATAATAATGGATGTGATAAGGAAGACTAGCATAGGAGGAGTTCTATAAAGGAATAATAAGAAGGTTATGTGTCTATTTCTAAAGCGGTTGAAGCTACCAACATTAATAAGGTAGAGCAATTTGCTATAGAGTCTAGAAAATATGGCAGAGAAGACTTCACTTATTATCGAAAATGACTTTCCAATTGTAATTGTATAAATCAATAATAAAGGTAGAAGACTTTATAAACTTGTATCAATATTTCATGAAATTATCATTAGGACTAATGATTGAGTTTTTTTTTTTTTTTGTCTTTAAGTTTTAAGAATTCAACCGGTTTATTGATGTCCTAACAAAATAAAGTAAAGTTCATTATACAAAATTAGTAGCGTAGTTAAAGGGAATGAACTCTACTATGGATTAGGAGATCACTATATTTATGATCGTGCATAATATTTATAATTATATAATTTGACATTTAAAAAAATTATATATATCAAATAAATATTTTAAAGTATAATTATATTTTAAATAATTACTTATTTATTTCACATATAATCATAATTATAATTTTTTAAAAGTACATTAAAATCAATTTTTTTTATGTTTGAATTCAAAATTTTAAATTTTTCATTAAAATTAATTCAACTTAAGCAGCAAGTTTAAAATCTCAAACTAGACTGAAAGTTTATGTATAATTTTAGTTTTTAAAAGTGAAAATAAAAATTGTGTTTCATTAGTCCATTACAAGGTAGTGCAAATTATAAAAAATATGAAAATATCAATTTATTACTACCAATAAATGAAAAAAAATATAAATAAACACATGAAGAGAAAAATTCCAAATCTATTGGACAATTTTTCATTTATGTGGTCTATTGATTTACAATATTTGTTTTTGTCAGTAATTCAAAGACTCAACTCAAACTAATTAGAACTTTAAGATTTACAATATGAGGCTTAACTTGATCTACAGATAGATTCACTAAACAAAATGAATTTGGGTAAAAAGTGTAATTAGTAATTACTAAGGCTTCATCAAAATTAAAAAAAACCTAAAATTAGGCAAAAAGTATAATTAGTCTTTTGATTTTATAAAAAATACTCTACTTTCAAATTTATAAGTGTCAATTGATCACCTTGTATTTTTTACTTTGTGAATACAAAGTTGAATTGAAACTTTAGCTACTGTATGATTATTGCAAACAAAACATTTCATTTATGTTCTTTATGTGCTATTCATATAGATTAATAATAATTAATTTAAAAACTTGTAAGATTTAAAAAGTTATCTAAATTATCGATTACTTAAAAGTTTTGGCATAAGAATGAACTTTGCTTTGATTGTCTTAGAATTATTTTTAGATTAAATATTTTAAATTTGAGTTTTAATAAAGGTTAATTAATTAAAAAATAACAACAAAAAATAGAAAATAGTTGAAAATAGCCTAATAAGCCATAATGAGCAATAAGTATACCATTAATTAAATTACACTCATTTTTCATATAAAAATTAAAAGTATAAGAAATCAATTGAACAACATTTCGAATAAATTAAATAAATAACAATGTCCTTTTCATGTAAATTCCTAGAGTTCAAATGAGTTAATGGCTATTATTAGCATTAATATGATATTGATAACTTAAAAAAAGTTTACATGATATATAATATGGAGGGTGAGTCTTTTGTGTAATTATAATTTTATTTAATTGCGATTTAAGAATTACATGTTTGAGTTGTATATTCATCAAATTTCACATTTCAAGATTGAATGGGTATATATATATATATATATATATATATGTAAATATTCACAATTAAAGAATATGATAAAAGGAAAATAACTTTTACAAAAAAAAAAAAGAAATTTCTCTTTTTGTTTTTGATAGAAAAAATATTTTTAAATTTCTCTTTTCTTTAAGAAGAAAAAATATTCATAATTTAAATCTTTCTTTATTTTTCTTTTTTGGTTATCTTAAAAAGAAAAAATTACTCTTAAATTTATTTGTATTCTTTTAGAAAATAATATTCACAATATAAGCCTTTTACCATGTAAATTTATTTTTTTTTATTTTTAATACTTGTCTATATGTATATTAATATTACTAAAATTAAAAAAATCAGTTAAATATTTATGTAACAACGTAATATTTAAATATTTGATTCAAATTCTAATTTTCTCCTTAAACTTACATAATTTATAGTATTTAGCATGGATTTAACAATTGATTTAGTCTTGTTTAGAATTTTGATTGAATTAACATTTTAACCTACAACCAGTTTTTTTTTTTTGATTTAGTCAATTATGATTTGATATATATTACAATTTATTCAATTTATGTTTAATTTTTCAAATATCTCTAAAATTAGAACAACACAAATACTCATAATTTAAAAAAATAATTTTAAAATCTTATTTTTGTTATCTTAGAGAGAAAAAATATTTCTAATATGTGTTATAATATTTCTAATGGAGAGAAAAAATAATTAAAAGTATATTTCTTTTTATTTTTTTTATAAGAAGATACTTATAATTTAAGTCTTTTTTTTTGTTTTCTTAAAAATAAAAAATTACTATTAAATTTATTTTTTTATTTTTTTAAAAATAAAAATTCTTATAATTTAATTTTTTAAGTTTTTTCTATTTAAATAAAATAAAAATAAAATGTACTTTTCAACAAATATGATAAACCTATATATCATGTGAATTCTAAAACTAATATATTGGTATTCCTGAATTTAAAAGAAAATTAGTGAAAAACTTATATGACAACATTTGTTTAATTTTAAAAATATACAATTCTAATATTTTTAGTAGACTCTCACTATTTACAATATTTGATATTACTCCATTGTTAGTTTATAATTTTTCTTAATATTTTAACAAAATTATGATTTTAGCATATATATATAATTTGCTCAATTTATTTAATTGTAATCTAATATGTGTTATAATTCATCTAATTAATATTAATAATTTTTCATTCATGCAATACAAATACTCATAATTAAACTAATAATAATAATAATTTGGAATGATTCGGGCCCTGGTGTTTTGGCAGGCTGATAATTCGTTTAAATTTGTTGCATTTATAAATGACAAGGGTTTGTTTTGATTCTGCCACGAGCCCAAACCGTGACAATTTTAATAAAGGTGATTGTGATCCGATGCGTTTTGCCTTTACATTAGGACGGCCCATGTTGGGTTGTTTGCTGCTCGGCTCGCCATTCGCTAACCGTGGTCCAATTTTGTTCCCCCACTCCCACCCCCACAATCGTAGGCCGCACCAGCCCTTCATGGGGTGGGGGGAGGGGGAGGGGCATTTGTGCCCCAGCCTGCGTCATTACGTGAGATGCTTGTTACTAAATACACACCGTAACCACCAAAAAAAAAAAAAAAAAAAACCCCACCCCACCCCCTCGGCCCCACCCTTTTGGGGGGGGGGGGTTCCATGACCACTTTTGTGTAGATCAGAATCTCAAACTATTCACAACCAGATTCATGTAATTTTAATTTTAATCTTTTAAAAAAATAATAAAATTTAAAAAAAATTTAATGGGCAACAACGAGTCAATGTTTAAATAATTTGAATAGCTTGTAAACACCGAAAGGAAAGAATGTCATTAACACCGACATTAGTGGCAAACACTTTGCAAGTTTAAAATGAGTGTTTAAGTGTGATCTGGTTGTCGTGCCATATTTTAAGATCCATACAGCCTTAATTTTCCCACTAGGAAAAACGACAGAAAACTTTTGATGGCGTATGTGGTAATATTTTCTTTTTCCTTTTTTTTTTCTTATTTTTATTTTTTTTTTGGGGGGGGGGGGGTTCCTTGGCACAAAGCGGCCTTCTTTTCGCAAGTTTTAATTAATTATTTAACTTACAGTCAATTCAGAACCCTTTTTGCTTATACCCATGGGCATTGGATGATGCTCTACTCCACAATTCTTCATTCATGGTAGTGTGAGCAGTTGAGAGATTCCATACATCGAACACAAACCCCTTCGTAGTTTCTTAGTGTAAATGGTTCTACGCGTCACTTTCATTTAAAACCCGTGGGCGAACACCATTTGGTTGATAGCGATCATGGCCTCACCATCAGCAGCAGCTAGTTGTAATCATGATTTTCTGCTAATAAGAGAAAATTTTAGGACAATGATCCATATCATCAACATTCAATGCTTCTTGGCATTTACTTACTATTTAGCGGGGTGTCGGCAGTAGCTGGAATTTAATTATAAAAAGAAATTAAGAATTAAGAATTATCTCTAATTTCTCTCAAAAAAATACAAAAAAAAAAAAATCAAGACCTTGAGAAATGCAATACGGGCAAAATGTTTTCTCTCAACAGTGCCAGACCAGGAGACACTGCATTTTCATTTTTTGATACCAAGATTTGAAATATAATTATGAGAATTAGGAGTTCAACTACTGGACCCTGCAGTAAGTGGTGGTGGAGACATTGAACCTTAAGAAAATATTATTTTTTTTTTCTCCTTGTATTCATTATAAATAAATTTTAAAGAAATAAAATTGTGAAATTGTTTGCATGAATTATTACTAACATCTTTGTAACAAAAATGTTCATTTGCGAGGAGTGAAATAAATGAACATGCTATGCTGGCACAGAAATGTGTAGATATCTATACAAAATGGAAAGCTAACTACTTTTTTTTTTTTTATTTTTTTGTGAAAAATAAAAGAGGTATATTGATTATCGTATCTGTAGACCAAAGTTAAAAAAAAAAAATATGAACAATCGTATCGATGGAATTGGGCAATTTCAAGACCAGTCTTCCAACGGCAAATGGGCAATAATATAAAATTTAGCAATCTTTGACATCTTAAAATATTCAATAAATTCTTCATCATCATCATCATCATCGTCTATGCTGGGCCTATCCTAAT
Organism: Ceriops tagal; assembly: GCA_021533255.1. NCBI lineage: Eukaryota > Viridiplantae > Streptophyta > Magnoliopsida > Malpighiales > Rhizophoraceae > Ceriops > Ceriops tagal. Next base: position 2,629,833 of record CM038608.1, read on the forward strand.
CTGTTAATTGTTGGAAGTCAAGAGTAAAACTTCTATTTTATGTGATCGAATAATGTCAGCATATTTGAGGACCCACTTTATGGCAGGATCACGGCATTGAAATTGAACTCAAAAGCATGTGGTCAATTGACAAAACGCCATTGAACATAACATACGAGACAAAACAAGAAGCTGTTTTTCTTCATTGTCACGTGCACACAGAGGGACAGGCAACGCTTGCCAAAAATTTAACGCGGGATTTACTGGTGGACATGCCGGTGGATGATGTCGAAACTTTTGTATTGCTTTGGAAGCGTGCAATGAACAGAAGCATGAGCATGGTACGTTTGTCTTGTTGGCTCCATTCCATTCCATGTTACAAGAACAATGACAGAAAGAAGATCAATCCATTCACCCCGGGATCTATGTATAGTTTTTTTTTTGTTTTTTTTCCCCTTCAGAAATATAGATGGCTAGCTAGTCTTTTCTTTTTGTCTCCCTGTCTGTAAGTCAATGGGGACTTCATGTGAAGTCACTTTTTAGGAACGCCTGTGGTCAGGTGGGTGATGTTTGACAGCTAATTCACTTTTCATTTTATTTTATTTCTTTTAATATCAAAGAGTTCATGTCATTAATTAACGATGATTGTGAAGTCAAAAAACTACAGCATTACAAGCATTTCTGCACATCAAGAGCTAATTCACTTTTCTATTTGATCACAAACAGGCCATCCTTGCTATGATTAAATAATTTTTTAATTAAGTTTCTATGGATCTTGATCTAAAACTTGAACCATAGAAATTGTAAGGGAGAACAAACCTTGGGACCTCCCTTAAATTTGGAATAGGAAATGTTTGTGTTTTCAATTCAGGTTGAAATGTAGAGTTTTTGGTGCATGGCATATAAGTATGGTTCCTACGAAACTTCACTAAGAAAGATATACTTTTGGCTCGTTGGTACCAGAAAGACTATTAAAGGTTTTCAATTCGAAACCGCAATCTTCAAATCTTAGTCTAAGCCATAGAAAAAAATAAAATTAAAAATAACAAATTGTCCATGATTAAGTCGCAACTTAGTTTGTTCAATTTTTTCTTTTTATCTATTTTAGGTATCTCCAACAGCTCCCAATTGGCCTATTTCCCCAACTTTGTAGTAATGATAAACTAAGTTCAAAGCTATAAATTTATCACAATCACGATTGCTTTTTCAGATGTGATTATGTAAATAATGTGTATTTGGCCAAAAACAGAGAAGCAAATATATGACAACTAAGTTTTTTTTTTTTTAGAATATTTTAGTAATTAAAAATTTAGATATTTATCTTTGAGAGCTTAAATTCTAATCTTAAAAAAGAAATTTAGAATTTATAGAAAGTGTGAAATATTTAAAAATAAATAATATGTTTATGACAAATGAATTGTGGTTTTGTGGTTCCAAGTGACACTAGTAGTTATGGTTAATGCCACTATGAACAATACTTTCAATTTTGGCTACCAATTGTCGCGGCAACCAAAAAAAGAGAGAAATAAATGCATGAATTTTACCTTTAATTAATAGCTATATATACTTTCCACTTGTTGAGTCAGAACTTTCAGCCCTTTAGCCAAATCTTTTGCAGGGAAATAGATTGATAACCGAAAGAGAAGCTTCAAAAATTTGTGGACAAAAGCTCTGCATCTCCCAGCTCGTTTGCTTCTGTATGAAAGAAAATAAATAAATAAATAAAAAAGGGTCCCATTACCAGGACTCAAAAAAACAGATGTGGCTCGATGCAGGGTCCTCATGGGTGCCATCACCCATAATAATTTTTTTTTATTTTGCAAAATTCAAACTTTTCTTGAAAAAATTTTACCATGTCTACGAGATTTAACTAGAGGTGCAAATTGTTCAAATATAATGCGCTAAAAAAAATGAAAAAACAAATGCAAACAAGATGGTGCCTCCCCATGCACATTTTATTCAATTTACTAATACAATTTATTAATTCTTATGTTACATCCATAATTATTTCTTCAATAATAAATTGAAAAAAGAAATTTTTTTATTTCTTGCGTGTGGGCTATGGCTTGTTTTTAGAGTTGGTCAGATGAAAAGGGTGTACGGTTTGGATTTAAAATTCTACAACTTGACTGCTAAAATCGATCTTAGAGTCATGTCTGCCAATGAAAAACTGGAACTTTACTCGGCACATGAACGGTTTGTAACCCAAGGAACTCCGGGACAAAGACTCCAAATCTAGTTACCTTAAAAAAGAAAAAGAAAACCAAAATATGTTTATGTTCCAACTTATAAGTGAATGTTCCCACAGCTCCTGCAGAAACAATGACAACTAGTACAAGGTGTTAATCATAACTTGTACAGAGGGACAGTCAACATGGTCCCAATGTCCAACTTGTTGGATTTAGCTTGCTTGAAAATTTACTTGGCAAGCTACACTTTTTAATTAGGTCTGGCTTGCCTAAAGAGAACAAAGGCGGGATTGGTCTCATCCTTGGAACCAGTCCACACGGCAAAACAGGATCCTCTTTCTTTTTGATTAATGTGACAAGCATGCCGGAAGGCTTCACCTTTTTGTTGTGTGTGTTTTTTTTTTAGTTGATGTTGGGGGAGGAGACTCGGAGGGATACAAGTTAAAATAACAAAATATTTAAAAAAAAAAAATGAAAAAAATGTAAAAGATTTAAGTAATATGAAAATTAAATATTTTGACATTTATATAATATGAAATTTTTTATTTTAATAATTATAAATTATATAATAAATATATTTTTTATACAAAGAGATAAAACAATTTTTATTTAAAGATAAATTATATGGTTGCTTTTAATATAATATCAATTAAACTATCACTCCTTCAATAACATCTAACTAAGAAATTAATTATTGAAATGACTATTATTACAATATAATTAAATTCTTCTTCTAATTTATATTTATAGTGTGATACCTCTTCCTCAATAATTAACTATAGAGGCTAATTGAAATTATGCATAACTTTAACTTCTTTCTAACTAACAGTAATTAATATGTTAATAAGATTTTCTATACTACATATTTTTTTTAAGTCAACAACTCATTACCAATGAAATACATGTAAATTGATATTTCAATCAGATGTACTTTATTTTTGTATGGAATACAAAATTATTTATAAAATAAATTGCACTCTAATTAGTATCAAAAAGAGTATTACTTTTCTATATTTTGCCTAATTTTTTTAAGTTCTTTAATCAAATTAATTCTTTACTAACTTCAATAATTGTGATATATTTAACTTCAATAGTTTGAAAAGCCATAATATTTTATAATTGATATATCTAATTCATAATAGTACCATTTAAAGTATAAACATAACTTGTTATGCTCTTTTTACTATTAATATTTCTATCAAGACCCATATTAACAAAATCTTGTAAGTTCATGGTACTCTTTCTAAAATATAGTACTATTAAATATATTTGTGCTATTTGTTCTATATAGATTATGTCCATAAGACTACAAACTACTAAAGCGTAAAAAACTCTTGACATATACTTGTACTTTTCATTAAAAGTTTAAAGTGATTTGTTAAAAGAGTATTAATCAATTTTACTTTTTACATCTTGAATCAATTCAACAACTTTTTGATATAATCATTTTATGATAGTTTTAAGGTATTTGTCTCTTTATCGTTCACAATTCTTATTCTAAAAATTCTCTTCTTAATCTTAAAATATTTCATTGCAAATTCATTTGGTAATTTGATCTTCAAATTATTAATCTCTTGAATATTAAAAACTATGATTAGTATATTATCTACCTACAAGAACAAAATAACATAGCAATTATCAAATTTCTTAAAGTAACAATAATAATCTATGTCACATTTTTTTGAAATAACGATTGCACACAAAGAAATCAAACTTGTTATACCATTACCTGAGAGAATGTTTTTACCTATACAACTTTTTATTAAGATTACGTATAAGATTTTCCTTTTTGTAAATTGAAAACCCTTTGAGCTATATCATATAAATATCATCTCCAAATCATTATAAAGGAAAGTTGTTTTAATATTAAATTGTTCTAAATGCAAAACAATGCTCAACACTAATCAAATTATTAATATCTTCACAGCTAAAGAGAAAATTTTAATATAATAAATACCTCTTCTTAGTTAAAATTCCTTCACAACTAACCTTATATTGTATCTCTTATTATCATTATGTTCTTTCTTGACTCAATACACTTACTTATTGTTTAATCTCTTTTTACTTTTTTTGTAATTGAGTTAGCTCTCATATATGATATTTTGTTTTTATATAGTGAACTCATCTCTTTTTCCATGATTAACATTTTATTGATATAATCCTTGACTTGTATTATTTCATTAAAGCATTCTAACTTACTTTTGTCAATTAATAATAAATAATAACAAGAAAAAACAATTATAAAGTCTTAGATATTTCATTAAATCTTGTCACTGGTATTATTAGAGCTAAAGGCTTTAACTACAAAAAGATGTTTTCAAAGTTTTCTCATAATCGTTTACTGTCATTATTTTTAAAATTTTTTCCAACTTAGCAATTCCTATTGAATCTTTTATATTCGATGTCATATAAAGTATCCTAATTTTATTTTCTCTTATTATCACCATTACATATTTGTTATTTTCCCTAATCTAGTATCAAAGATTGTATAATGTCCTTTTTAATTAAATTACCATATAAAAATCAAATTCCTTTTTAATCTTAAGAAGTGTCTAATATTTTTTAGTATCTACACATATTTATTTGATATCTTGACATCAAAATCACTTTTTCCTACTACATCCAATAATTCATTATTCGTAAGATTATCTTTTTTAAAATTTTCAATAACATAGGTCTGCATGCAATTCCTATATAAGATTGAGTGAAAAATGTCATAAAATCTAGAATCCAAAACTACAATAAATTGCCAACAATTAAAAATAAATTATTTAAGATATCTTTAATTATCGTACTAGTAGAATTTTCATCATAATTTTTTTTTTCTTTAGCTATTTGCAATTTCTTTTAAAGTGACCTTTACAACCATTATTCTAACATGTAGTACTAGATTTCAAATCACTCATTTTCTCATATTTCAATCTATCTTTATTGTTATTTCCTTGAGTTGTTTTTCTCCTACCTTTAATACTTAAAGCAGAAACAAAGCTAGATGATATACCTTATTCTCTCTTATGAATATCTTTGTTTATAATCAAATTCTAAAGTATGTTGAACTGTAATTGTTACAAATTAAACAAGTAGTAACTTTCTAACTTTTTAACAACAAAGACAACAAAATAAAAATGTTATTCTCTTTATTAAAATTTATATTCATTGAGTTTAATTAATTAAAAATCAAATTGAACTCATTTATAACATCTACAACAAAGGCACTTATTTTCATTTTCAAATTAAATAATTTTCTATTTAGATATCCTTTGTTGGAAGTAGAAAGTTCTTTATATGTATAAGTTAGTGTCTTCATCAGTTTTGTGGTAGTCTTCTTTATTTTAGTATTGAAAGCAATATTTTCAATCAACATCAATTAAATAACTCCTAAAGCTTAATTATCTAATAATTCTTAGTATTTCTTACTTATCAATTTTGGTTTCTTTTCTAAAAAAGGCTGAAGTAATTTTTTTTGGTACACTAAATTTTTTATTTGTATCTACCAAAAACCAAAATCATTATTATAGAACATGTTAATTCTTAATTTTCCTTCTTTAAGCACCACTATTCCCACTGCTTATTTGACTCTCTTAGAACTAAAATTTTAATACTTGTTGATAAAAAGTAAAATATTCTAAAAAAAATAAAAAAGAAAAGAACATAAGAAATTTACATAATTTTAAGCCTAAATACTTATGACTACACTAAAATTTAACTATTCTTACTCCTTTTTATTTTTTACAACCAACACTCATTAATTCTTACTCTTTTAATGAAAGTTGACAAAAAAATATAACTTTTATGTAAGTGTATCTCTTTCATGTTAAAGAGAATTTTAAGGACAAAAACATAATTAATTCTAGGGTTTGAAAAGAAATTATATGCATTTATTTGGCATACCAATTATTTTCTCCCTATTTCCTTTTTCGTAGTGCTTTTTTCGCTTATAAGAGAAAATTGTATTTCTTTTCAAGTTTCCATTACATTCTTTTTAATGTTAAAAAAAAAATAAGGTTGATAAAGAATTTATTGCTTTCTTTTTAGTCTACTGTAATCAACAAGGCAAAAAACACTATTTTAAAGATTTTTTTAATATAGATTGTAAAAAAAAAAAAAACTCATTGCTCTTTTTTAATTTCTTTTTTGTAGATATCCTTGCTTGAATAAATATGTCAATTAAGACTAGAATTCTATTCAAGGATTTTAAGTTCCTTTTATGTTTTTACTTTTTCACCTAAAAATATAAGTAATCCCTTTGAATCTAGATTGGAGTGTTTGTTAATGTCTTAGTTCAACTTCCTTATAAAAGTAATTCACCATATGAGTACTACTAGCTCCGCATTATTCCCTCCATGTCTAAGTGTCTAAGTTACAAGTGATACTTAACTATAATTTGACAAACTACCAAATTAAATTTCTTTTCAGAAATAAATAATCGACACCATAAAAGAATCCAAATCTCGGCCGAACAAATGGTTATAGACAGACTTGTCACCAGGCTTTCATCTCGGTCCAAGTGTTTTGTTGGATATCAAGTGTTTTGAGATGCCATGAATAAAATCACAACGTTACTAAAAAGAAAAGAAAAAAAAAAAGGGAAAGAGAAAAGCTCTTACCTAAGGTAGTACATTTGATATCTTAAATGTTCATCACTTCATAATCTAGATTACTACAACCAAATGATTAAGAGCGATCTCAAAATTTACCACGTTTATCCAACGGTTCTATAAGCACAGAATTGCCAGAAGACACCTTCATTTTTATCAACCCGTCAGCATTTATTGCCACCATGTGACCTCACTTCCAAAGTCCCATCCCGTCGTTCAAAGTATAGAAGATTCCATGAGGTGACATTATATAGGGCCATTTTCTGGCACACTTGAGGATAAGAGACGGCACCATCACTTTGAGCCAATTGCTTAGTACATATATATATATATATATATATATATATATATAAAAGACACCTAGTGGGTTTTAATTAGCAGGCTCCCTCCAGCCGTAAGTCACTAGCCAACGTCCCCCACTACTTTCATTTCGATCAAGAAATATTCTGGAATCTTGAACGGTTGAAAGTGTTGAAGTATCCCTGCTTATGCTGCAGCACTTCGCAGGGAAACATTGTCTCTCATTGCAACTTTTGATTCATTTTAATAATAATAGAACAGATTTGGCATGAATTTCGGTGAAAAGGATGTGGTTGCTTGAATATCAAGTTAGCTTATTATTAAAGAGATTCCCCACAATCTCTCTGTACCTTCCCTCTCTCTCTCTCTCTCTCCCCCCCCCCACAAAGTACTTTGGCCTTTCGGTGAACCTAAAAGAGAAAAAAAGTTAATTTTTCTTTAATAATATCCATCACCATGCAAATCCTCATGTAATATTTTATGAAATACTTTTATCCTCCTTTTTGAGCCCCCCCCTTTCACTATAACACGTTCAAATATTTCCATAAACGTGTACTCATAATAATCATGAGAGTATATATTACCTCTCTGGAAACAAATTAAGACATTAGCATGTAGAACGAGAAGGTGAAAATTAGAGATGAAAACCCCACCTTATTTGCATAATTTGATGGCCAAAAGCTTCAAGTCTGGGGGTGAGATATAAAATTCAAATCTCAGATCTTACTCATAGACCTGTAAGCAAACCTACTCGAATTTACGTGGAGACTGGAGACTCTGTAAGCAATTACGTATCATAGTCTTATATCAGGACTCGAATTTACAAACCTACTCGAATCTTTTTGTCTCTAAAGTGCGGTCTATAACTCCTTAATTTGTCAACTATGATGCCCAACTTAATTTAGGATTATTAATAACCATAAATAAAGTTTCTTAGGAACATCTTTTTTTAAAAAAAACATTAAATTGTATTGATGTATAAAATAAATTATATAATTGCACTGGGTCACAAACATAATAGTCCTTATGCATACAAAAAGCACAAAAACTCATAAGTTGCAACCAACCTATGCCACACACACACAAAAAAAAAAAAAAACACTTGCAACTTTGTCTAACAATTCTCAAATTTATACCACTAAGTTTATGTTGTGAATTTTGCTCTATTTAACCAAAACATTTGTCTCATTTTTTAAGAATATTTAGTAATTAAAAACTTATACTTTTAACTCTCTCTCCAGTCTTTAATTTTAATATTAAGAAGTTGTATGAGATTTACTGAAATGGGGAAAGCTACCCCATTGTGACCAATCGACTTTCTAATAAAGAAAAAAAAAATCGGCCATAAATAAAATTAAGATTTTACCAAATTTGGATTTGAGATGTCCAATCACATGATTTAGATCCTGTGGCTCATATAGACTGAACCAGTTAACTTTGACCACTTTGGATGATATAAATTAGTGCTTGAAACTTTAGGTATACATTGACTCTTCCAAATTGCCAATATAATGGTGAAAGCAATTAAAACCATCGATGTTTCCAAAGATCAGGCGGAAGGAAGTGCTCGGGCCTGAAGCGTACAAAGCTACATATTCATATACTGTTATTATATGCCATACAAGATTCATAAGTGAATCAGTTATGGATCAACCTAACTATAATAATTTTCGCCCACCGAATGCCCACACTCGTAAGTAAATAATGATCGAATCATTACAACTGCAATGGAAGGACGCCATGGTTCCACGTGAAAGTAAGGACTGCGCATGGGAAGACCACATTGGACCATTCTTTGTTCATAGCTTTCCTCAAATTTTCAATAAATTAATTGCCAAATGCAAACCATTTTTTTTAATTTGTAAAGAACATGTTAGTTAATCTAAGTGCCCCTCGTGGAAAAGCTGGAAAAACAAATCAGATAAGTGTAGAACAACCAAAATAAGATTCTGCATTAACATTAATTATTGAACATTAAAAAAAAGTTAACATAAACGTATTTAGCTTTTGAGCTTCTTTCTCAGAACTCGTTAATATATATGGAGACCGTGCTGGCTCTCTAGCATGCTAACAAAGAGATCATTTTATCAAGAGGAAAGATATATTCGGCTCATATACCTCAATTAAGTACAACAGATATGGAATCCAGAGTTATTTCTATGCGGCCTTGGAATAATCATATCAATTATTGACGAGGGAAATTCAAGCTTTTCATTGCAATTCTTTCCACAAGGCTCTAGGTGATCCATTCCAAATTCAATGAGTGTGACAGAAAATCTTTCATCGGTTTAATTATCACCATTAACCTTTTGGATGCACCTTTGAATATCATCATTTCAAATGCATAATTTTCTCTGAAGTTAAAGAGATCATATCCTTTCATCTTTGAATTAGTTGGAATTAATGTCATCCCAAAATTTTAGTTCAATTATCAACATCAATCACTGTATTGGCGGGCCACAATCTAAAAAATCAAATTGTTAAAGAGCTCAACTCTTTCCATCACGAATTAATTATGACACTGATAAGAACACAGCAAAGCATTGCTCCAACCACTTGTTTAGCTTATGACCCTCTCTCCTCCTTTATCTTCTTTCCAATCTAGGGTCTACTATTAAATTAAAGTAAGAAGGGGCCATTATTATTTAGCTTCTGGTCAATGTTTACAATTCTTATTATTATTTAGCATATGACCATTTCTCTTCCTCTTCCTTTTTTTGTTTTTTCTCTTTACCCTTCTTTTTATTTTTCTTCTTCTCCTTCTTCTTCTTCTTCTTTCTTCTTCTTTCTTCTTCTTCTCATTATCGTTTGTTCTGAGAATGCTGTCAAAGCCCTTGTCAGTATTTTCACATAAAAAACCAAAACCTGTGTTTGTAACGACAAAACAAAATAAAAGGGTCCAATAGAGTAAGTTTAAAAAATGATTCTGGCTCTTCCTCCAACAGGCAGGTCCCGATTAATTAAATTAAATCAGGTCTTTATCCAGTTTTTTAAATATTTGCTCTCAAATATCAGAAGGGCGGAGCCCCATGTTGTTTCCTGCAGACAACAAGGACGTGCCACAACAAGATGTTCTTTGCATGTATAACGCGCAAAGGCAACAGAATTTTGTCTAAGAAAGTTAAAACCCCCTTGATATATAAAGTTTCTTTGTCCAGTTCGGTAGCTAGAGAGAGAACCCACCGATGTATACCATGCTCTATCTTAAACATCCATTCATCTGTATATTGTTGAACCACACGTCGTACATCTCCGATTATCTTCTTCTTCTTCTTCTTCTTCTTCTTTTTCTTCTTCTTGTCTTTTTTTTTTTTTCTCTTACTTGGGGAGGACACAAGCATGAGAAATTATATAGTAGCTGTGTTCTCAACTTTCTTTTTCCTTCGATGAGTAAAACATTTTAGGATTGAGACAGGTGGTTGCACTTGAAGCAAGTTTTTTTCTCCTTTTTTTTATATATATTTTCAAGGGATGGTTTTTTTTTTTTGGGGGTGGGGGGGGGTGGAATTGAAATCAGGGAGAAATACTCTTGGTGAGGAGTTTAAGGGACATTGATGAAGCCAATTGAAGCAAAAGAAAACCCAAATCACAGGAAGGCGAGGATGATGATCCTATGCCGCCTACTTCCTTGCCCTGTCGGAAAACTATTTATTCATGCGCCCGGGGGGCCCCATTCGGCCTTTTCATTTATTTTTATTTTTATTTTTTTTCTTATTACCAAGAAGGTCAAAATTGTCGGGACGAAAAATAAATCGAAACTAGGAAATTCCAACGAATATATTCCCCCCAACCAATTTGACGCCTCCCCCTCATCTCCATTGTCTGTCGCCACCACCCCCCACCCTCCTTTTTTTTTTTTTTTTTTTTCCTTCCCCCATTTTATCCCATCAGTCACCGCTCTGGTTCTCTTTCTCGGCAGACAATGGAAACAGTAGATTCTTTAAAAAAAAATTATATATAAAAAAAAAACAAATTTGAGAAATATTTTACTTGTGCATTGACGGAGACACAGCCTTTGGAACGCTTAACAAAATAAAATAAAAAAGGTTTAAAAGCTACGCGTCCTTTTCCTTTATCATTTTCCCTTTTGCTCCAAAACCAAAACCCTAACTTTCTCTCTCTACACACAGTCACGCACTCTCTCTCTCTCTCTCTCTCTCTTCGGTCGCTTTAATTCCGTCTTACCTTTCTGACGGAATTAAGCATTCTCTCCGATTGCCTGTATGGATGGTCAAGCGGATCCCGATCCAGCAGCAGAGTTCGCCGGCGAAACGAGCTGGTCGGCCAGACCTGACTCCGATAGTGTCAATTACTTATTCTCCAGCGACAGAGAGAGCAGCATACTTGGTGATTTCGGGTGGAACTTCGTACCCCTGCAGAGCACCGACCTGGACCGGTTTGGGGAGTTGCATAGGATCGAAGCGGAAGCCGGATGCCTCGGGTTTTCGTCGGAGTGTAGTGGAGCGGGAGCTCAGGATGCATCGGGCAGTGGTGGTGGTGGTGGTCCGGTGGGGCAGGGATCGTCGGGTAGCGGTGGTGGATTCGATGTGTCAGCATCCAATCCATCGGTCTCGTCGAGCTCCAGCGAGGATCCGCCGGAGAAGTCTATGGGATCCGGCGGTAGGCCGCCTGAGATACCGTGAGTGGACGCAAAATCCAATCCATGAAATGACTTGTTTGGTAAATTAACACAACTTTGGGGGCCAGCAGTGAGGCCGCAATTAAAAGTTATTAACAATATAGGGAACGGAATCAGAATCGAATTTGTAGGATATTTGTTTCGATTGGAGCGGAGGTGAATTGCAATTTGGGCATTCGTGCGCCATAGAAACTGCCAAAGATTCTCTGTGCTCATGCAACTTGCACTAGAGGGCAGAGGCAGTTCCGTAATTCGAGAGAATGGTTTGGGGTCAAATATGAGAAATTACGTGGGGGGAGAGAGAGAGAGAGAGAGTGTGTGTGTGTGTGTAGTTGGGGAGAGGAGCTATGAGCGCCACCGTTATTGCGGCGGCAATGGTGCGTGCTCTAAAGGGTCTTTTAGGGACTAGTTTTTCCCTTTTTTTTTGGCCGATTAATCTATTTGGGCATTGCTTTCAAGCATCTGCATACTTTTTATTATTGTTGTTACTTTAAATTTTCATGATTTCTATAATTCTAATTAGATGCTTCGTTTGAAGTTTCATATTAGCACGCTTAAGAATGTCAAAAATCAAGAAGGGTATGATTTTTTGTTTGAGTTCAATCCTGAAGGAGCTAAGAGCGCGAGTGTTTTGGTGGGGGTGAAGTTGATGAAAATGCAAAATGCAATCGAAAGCTCGTTTCTCTTGTTTGATGTGTTTCAATAATGTCAATGCAATTTGTATCCTGTCATCTATTTGAAGGAAAACAAGAAGAGAAATTGGACATTTGAATTACATTTTCCGTATTTGCTAAATGCTCGCAATCATTCATCACACTCGCAATGTTGCTACAACACAGTTTCGCATTAATGTGATTGCACTTTTGATTGCTTCCGATTTTCAGAATTTTTGCATTCTATGTGCATAATTGTAGGTTAAATATTTTGTAGGGGGCAGGTTAAAAAGAAGGGGCAACAAAGAATACGCCAGCCTCGATTTGCATTCATGACTAAGAGCGATGTTGATCATCTTGAAGATGGCTACCGCTGGCGCAAATATGGACAAAAGGCAGTTAAAAATAGTCCATTTCCCAGGTGTGCCACCTCTATCCTGATTTGCATTGCTAACTCTGTCCCAAAACAATTCTTCAAGTGAACCTCGCTCCTTAACTTTTTCCTATGCTCAAATGAAGAACCACGCATCTTACGAGCATATATACACACACCCACACATTCATTGCATGTATATACAGAGTCACATGTGCAGCACTCAATCAAATTTCAATTCTTCTTTGAGAGAGGGCTTACTTACTGCAAAGGGATTCCGATTGTATGCGAATATGGGCCATTTGCACACAATCACCTCAGCCACTACAGTTGCCACATTACCCATGTGCACATGCGCATTTTTTGCACAAAATCATTTCATAAATATTATTGTTTTTCAGAAAGATATATTAACTTCAACGTTGCACTTATTCGCTTGTAAAAGTGGTCAGGTGCCTTGAGGCCCTTGACTGCCTTCAGTGATAACTCTTTTTCTATCACGAAAATGGGTTTCCTCCCCATTTTCTGAATGTTAGATAATCGTAGATTTAAATACTCATTTTAAAAGATCTTTTTGGACTAAAATAAAGCTGATTCTTCGGCAAAACAAATTCATTATGGGGAAAAGCCAACGTTTTAAATGTTTTTTTTGCCTAGTGTAGTTCGCAATTTCAAGTGACTACTTTGGTTCATACTAATTTTCCCAGGCACAAATGTTATGTGAACACAGATTTTTGGCATGTTATTGACAAGGTGATGCGACAGTATGTATCCTGATCATGCATTCAACAGACGTAGATGCAGCAAGCAACCCTTGAAGAAATATTCTATTATATTAATAAATTCAAAATTACGATTAAAATGTGTAATCAAGAATAATCATAAATATAGATATGCATGTATCTTTAGATGAACGCACATCCATGATTTTTTATTTATTATTTTTTAATTTTAAAAAAAGGGTAAAATCTGTCAAATACAAAATGATGCAATTGTTGGATCTATAAAAGCATCATAGTGAGAAAATATGCATAGAAAGTAGAATGTCACAGGTCAACAACGTGTTAAATTCTAATGTCACGCAGAGCGCTTTTTCGAATTCATGCTTGAGTTGGCCCCGAAGCAAATTATTGCATTGAGCCATGAACTCAATACCATAGCATTATGTGGAGATTTCTCTACATTGGTTGGATGTTTGGAACTTTTGCCATCATGCGTATAATAAATAGGAAGAAACTTAATCTTCTTTGGAAGTCATGATGCAGAAAAGGATTTTATAGGAGAAACTACAATGAAAACAAATATGCTATTTATCAGGAGTTACTATCGGTGCACAAACAGCAAATGCACCGTGAAGAAAAGGGTTGAACGCTCGCCGGCAGATCCTACCATCGTGATTACTACATATGAAGGCCAGCACTGTCATCACGGAATTGGTTTTCCCCGGGGCGGAATCATTACTCATGAAGGCGCATTTGCCAGCCACTTGACTCCCCAAATGACCCAATTCTATTATCCGAGCATTCTGTCACCCGGAGAGCATCCTTCCAGTATTATGACACAGTCGCAACAAGCTCCAGTTGAAGTGGGAGAATTTAGTAGGCCGCTGGTGGAGGCAACAACGCCACGTCTTTCAACAGATGAGGGATTACTTGGGGATATTGTGCGCCCTGGAATGAACAACAGAAGATAACAATCGGTAAGTTCACTCAACTTTATTTTCTATACCTTGGCTGGCTGCTACGTGCATTGACTTGGATTTACATTCAATTGTTGTTTGTCATTTCGGTAAAGTTATATAATTAGGCCATCAAGTCAATACATTATAGAGGCGAGCATTTAAATATTTCGATGCATATATTTTGTCTTTAATGCATGATTGTAATTAATAATGAAATTACAAAAATTTCTTTACCAGTCATAATTTATAACATAATAACTAGTTATAATAGGATATATATATGTATATCAATTAGTCCTAAAATTTTATAGATTTTTACAATTAAATTTTAAATCTTAACATATTTTTATTTGAATCATAAATTTTTTGAAATTCATTTTAAATTAGTCTCTTTTGATTAAAAAAAAAACCGTTAAAATAATTTGAAATTTATACAATGATCAAATAAAAATTATTAATGATTTGTTTGTTTTTTATTAAAAATATTAAGTTAAAATGAATTTAAAAAGTATATAATTCAAAATAAAAATATAAAAAAATTAAAAATTTAAGATCATTTTTTTTTTTTTAACATATATCATTTGATCAGTGTAATATGAATTTGTGTCGGGAATGCAACTGCCTCGCGAATCTCGTCATTTTCAATCTGTATTTGATTTTAGCAAATATAGAATTGCACTTACTGGAATGTGACCACTTTACAAAATACAGAAGGTTAGCTTACGGGGATCACGCCTGTGCATTAACTAAAGCATTCACTTTTTAATGTCTGGCCTGGTATTTCAAAGCTCATTTTTGCAGTCTTGAAGTGAAATGCATATGATATCACTTTGGCCCTTGTAAATGCACTTCCCTTGCGTTGCCACCGTCATGTCTATCAATATGGAGCATAAAGAAAACCCGAGATCCGACTAAATTCTTCTACCTATTTCAGGCTGGCAGATTGATTTAGACAAATATTATAAGATGACTAAAAGCAAAAGTTGGGTTATTCTTTGGTAGGATATCTCTACAAAACGTCAAAATATACCTCTGCGAAGCACAAGAGTATCAGGATCAAAGCTTACATATGATGAAAAATTCTTAAATCAGGCTGATCCTCTCACATGAGCAACTCTCATGTGATGAGCATCTGCAATATATGCAGAAACTTCCCAAAACATCAGATGTGACCTATGACAGCTAGTTGGTCCTGGACACGGAGACGGGGAGGGCCAACTAATGTCTACCTTTCGATTGCCTTGTACTTGTTTCTTTGTGCCCATGCATCGCTACCAAAAATCAAGTGGTTCCGCTGTCTTTTTCACAATTTGCGCGCCACCTTTCATCATACTTAGTAACTGGGTATTCAAAAAGGATTCGCGGAGATGTGGTGGTTGGAAGAAATTCGGTGAGACCAATGGAATACTCTCCGATCCTTTTACAGTGAAAATGATCCAATTTAAATCTGTATCTTGTGACCAGTAGGTGCGTCTCCTTTTTCTTTTTTTTTTTTTTTTTTTTTTGTGCCTAAATTTTGGTACCTTGTCACAACCTTTTGATGCCTATAACTCTAGGGTCGAGCTGATTGAACTGGTGTATGCGATCCATGCCTCTTTTATCACATGGAGGCGGACCAAACAACAAGAAAGCGACACAAGTCTAATCGTCTCAACTGGTCTGCTCCATAAGCTCTCTTCACCTTAAGCCAAATGTTGGTTAATCTCTTGATTACATTTAATTTTTGACTTTTGCACTGGCCGCCTACCACCACATAGAACCGGCTTTTTTGAGCAGCTTCTTATTGCCTCAAATCTAGTCGTGCCTCCACTACCTTTTACACTGAACTGAAGGTCTCAAAGCAAAATTTATATCTTCCAGTGCTATGATACAAAATTTACTCATTTTAACTTTTAGCCAAGATACACCAAGTTGACACTACCAAGAAGCATGCTGCAAGCTCATCATAGCTGTCTTCTTCTTTGATCCTAGAGTCAGTAGATTTATTTCTTAATGAAAGTTCAGCATAAATGAATATCTTTTTAAAACTTTCTTTGTCATTGTTGAATTAGAATTTGATTTCTTTTTCTCATTTCCACTCCTTTTTGAAGCATGCATGTGGCTGGACTGCTAGTAAACCATGCAATATTCAACATGATCATGAGTAGCAATCATTGCACTAGGGCAGCTTAAGCTTATCCGGTTCTTGTCATTTCTCGGTTTACTAAACAATTCACCAAAACAAAATGGCCTATTGGCCACAAGTGTTGGAATTCTTGTTTAAACTTCCACTGCCATTGCCAGCTTGATAGAAACCAACTCAGCCTTGTATTCACACAAATTCTTAGTTACATTTATTCCGCTTAAAATTCTACACTCAACTCAAAGAAATAAGATGTCCCAAAAATTCAAAGAGCAATTTCAGCATTAAAATATTTTAGCAAACTAAAGCTTACGTTGTTTATTTCTTCTTTTTTTAAAAAAAAATTTATATTGATAAATAGCTAAAAAAAGAATTGCTAACATGTACTGGCTGAGATATCCTAATAATTTGATATATTCTTTCTTTATTGGTGGACTTTATAGTTATCTTTCTTTTTCTTATTTTCTTTGCCGAAAGCACTGATAACTAGCTATTCCAATTCTAAGGATGTACAGGTTATGTACCATGAAAGTATATATGGGGCAGAGAATCATGTTACATTATTTTGGAAATCTACCTCACCCCACGAGGAGAGAAGCGCAAACGAGATTTTATATTCCCCATAGATTGTGTTGGACCGAGTCTTCTGATAATTTTTATTTACCATTTCAGGTGAGTATGTCTCATTTTCGTTGGGGTATGCACCAGATACTGCCCACGTATATAAGTATATATCATCTCGCAGCCTGATGACGAGTTAGCTTTTTTGTGAATATGGGGGCATGTCTTTAACAACTGCCTGTAGTGTCCTGTTTCTTAATATATTGCATATCTATATATATGTCCTGGCTAGGAATTAGGAAGCATTGAATTTAAGGACACTATATGCCTGAACCATGTAAACTTCCTTCGTGACTAGAACAATATTTTAATTCATTATGTAATTATCTTGGGATCCTAAATGATCCACAGCCATTTTTAGTGGTTATTTAGTATCTATTTGTATGTTTCTCTGATGGGACGTACGTGAAGGAATATCTCTCTGTTAATTGGAAGGATGAAGTCTTGGTTGGGTGCATGAATTAATAGTTAGTGTGGCCTTTGACCCCACCACCGCCCTCACCTTTTTCCAAAAACCAAAAAAAAAAAGAAGAAAAAAAAGAGTTAGTGGTGGTGAGTAACCAAGAAAGGGACTACCAATAGCAAGTGAGCGAGCCACTTGTTGGGGGGGCCAGTTGCGTTGATTTCGATGTTGCTTCAGAGTCAGCCGACAAGTACCTAGCCATGGTTGGTCCTTTTTGTGGACTTTTCCTCACCTTTCCCTCGTTCCACTTCTCTTTACCACCGGCTTTCTCACCGTTTGTTTCTCCTTTTTCCTTAAAAGATTAATTATATGCTACCCTTTACCCATGCCACCTTTACCATCGAACAATTTCCTTTGCCCTTGTTAATGAATCCATGATTCAAAAGGAAGCATGCGAATTTGCTAAGTCCAGTGTCTTATATCGAAATTTAAGCATAACAATATCTTTGATTGTTGCTATTTTGACGTTATATATATTAGTTTTAAATATTGAACCAAAAAAATTAAACTAATAAAAATTTGATCATTTTTTAATAATAATTATTATTATTTTATTTTTAATTTGATTTGAAAAAAAATAGTTGAATAAAATTGAAATTGATTCAATTATTGATTATAACTAGTATCCTAGTTAATTTAAGAGTTTTAAAATTTAAACTTATATTTAATAAATTAAATAAAATTAAAAATAAATAATTGATTAAAATATAAAATCAATTTCTATGTTGCATATCAATGATAATTAAATTTATAATTTTAATTTTAATTTATAATATTACTGTATTTAATTATAGCCATCAACTTTGAAATAAATTGTTTGAATAAAAAAATCTCAAATTGATCAATTTTGTCGAGGAAAATTAATAATAATATAAGGTAAGCATA
Organism: Ceriops tagal; assembly: GCA_021533255.1. Lineage (NCBI taxonomy): Eukaryota > Viridiplantae > Streptophyta > Magnoliopsida > Malpighiales > Rhizophoraceae > Ceriops > Ceriops tagal. The sequence goes on from CM038608.1 coordinate 2,648,336, forward strand.
CTTGATTTTATAGATGTACATTAAAATACTAAATAAGACTATAAAAAAATCATTAAATTAATATTAAATATTATAAATTGTAAAAACTTATTTAAAAATTTTAAAATTAAGTAAAACAATGCATAAGTTGTACACTTAATTTATTCATATTCATAGAGTTAAATTCTCATTTTATTATACTTTTAAATTAATGTTAAATATTATTGAACTAAATTGAATAATCGAAAATAACAACAATAGACAATGCTATTTTTTTATTTATGTTTTCTATTTTATTAAGTCATATTAATTTTTGATAATGATTGATTAGGTAAATAATATTTTACTTGATTAAGTTTTTTTTTTACTTAATATTATTGTTTCGAAGTTAACATAGTTAAGTTGAAGTGATTCAATGAAATTAATTAAAATTAAGTGATGGATTAAAGTTAAATATCTAATTATGATTGTAATTTTTGTAATTTTTTATTTCATTATGCAAAATTAATTTCTAACTATGATTGTTATTCTTGTAAAAAAAGAAAAAAATTAACTCATTAAACAAAATTTAATGATTAGATAGAATTGCACTTAATTAAATTTCCTTTTTTCTTTTAATTGACCTATTTTTTTATTCTTTTTGGAGCAAAGCACAAAGTTGTAATATAAATGAAAAGAGGCCTAAATGTACATGAAAATTCTAATTCTATAAAAATACTAAAAAAAAAACTACAAACTAAATATTAATTATTGTCAAGTATTACAAATTATGAGAGTCTATTACCAAAATTTAAAATTAAACAAATACTACCATCTAAATATTTGTTATTCAAGAAAATTACTCAAAATCATAGATTTTCTCTTAGATATGGGCAATGCACACGCAAGTATTTATCTATGATGTCAGGTAATTTTTTGCTGCTCATTTCCAATACTAAAAGAGTAGTGGTGGTGGGATTAGCGATTCTAATACAGGCTCGCGATTAAGTGAGAGAGATTCAAGTTCGCATGAACATGTTAGGCGTAGACTAGTTGGGTTGCTCCAAGCTCTCTCTTGTTTCTTGGCATGGTCTTGACATTCTATTGGGAATTAGTCCCATTTATAACTCGATAAAAGCCCTCCACGCGGGGGGGGGGGGAGACAATAAGGTGGGAGATTAGGTGAGGCATGAACTCGTAGATTCTATTATTGCAAAATAGCGGTAATAGATTGGTGCCGGCAATGTGACCTTTTGAGTTCATCGTTTTTTAACGATATAATAATACAAACAAAGCATAGCATAGTTCACTCTTTTTTTTTTTTTTGGGGGGGGGGGGTGGGTTGGGGATAAAGAATTTGGCTATTACTAGAAGGAAAAGACCAAGAAATTAAAAAGAAAAAGAAACCGCTGCTTTGCATTGGCAAGGGCAATTTCGATGTGGCCATTGGGACAGTTAATCTCAAGTTAATGGTCTAAACTTGAACGAGTTTCGTTAGAGGGGGAACGAATTTCACCCACAATTCATATCTCAATGTTGTAATATGAAACATTTGCAATTGAAATAACATGAAATTTGAATAACTTGAATCTAAAAAAACAAAAAAAATCAAAATTCAAACGCAAAATATAATTTCTAATATATTTATAAATTAATTGTCTCAAAATTTTAATGGGCCAAAAATTTAATATGTCCAAAACCTAATAGTCATAAAATTCGTTGTATTCTAGACTTGAAATACCAAATCCAACTCTACCTAATTATATATATATATAAAAAGTTGAATTTATTTTATAAAATTCACACTGTGTGCGTAAAGACTAACAAAGTATAAATAATTCAAATAAAAAATAAATGAAATTGGAAATTGCAATATTGTAAAATACCACTCTCATTGTACCTTTTTTTTCAAATTTTGTTTGGTTTACTTATATATTTTGTTAGAAAATTATATTAAAAGTAAAAATATTTTTACACCCATGAGACCCTGAGTCGATGGTACGTCTCGTTTGTCGGTCTAACTAATGGGACTCTAATTGTAAATCAAATTAATTAATATTAGCACATTGAAAAGTCTCGTTTTTTTTTTTTTTTTCCGTTTTCAATCTTAATTGGAGCACGTAAAAAAAAAGAAAGAATGATGAGACACTGATAAGAATTCGAGCCCTCGGGAAGAGCCAAGAGGCACAATATCTATCTATCACCCAGACGAACTCAAATTCTCAAAATTTGTGTTTTTCTTGAATTCTTGAAATTGATTTGGTTCTGCTTCCGATGCATCTCTGTGGCCTGGCAGCATTGACCCGCTTGTCTTCCCTCCATGGTCCCACCAACCAATGACCAAATACTACAGGCAGTAGTGCTGCTGCCAACGTCAGTCCTTAATATTGGGCCTCTTTCCCCCCAGTTGGCCCAACCCACGAAAATTTGTAGCTATTTGTAACTATAAAGTTTATGAAACATTGGGCCCTCTTTCCTTTCCCTAGATGGGCCTACTCACCCAAATATTTTTTAGCTGCTGGCTGGACAATGCAATCTCCGCTTTGTTCTTTTGGGTCAAAAAATTATGTATCACTGATTATCATATTTATTAATTATTATCTTAACATCATTAAATTCAAATAAACTTTTTATATTTAATTTTAGTATCAATGAGTCTAAAATTTTTTATACTAAATTTTAAAATACCTAAACATATTAATTTTGTCAAGATGATTATTTGTACAAAATTCGAATTTAGGCTAATAAAAAAATAATAATAATAAAAAGGATACACTAAATTGTCAACTAAATTATTAATTTGCATAGTGTAATAATAAATGCGAATCAACAAAATTTAATCTCCCCTCCACGACAGTCTTCCAGGCGCTTTGCTCGGATCTCTCCCCCTATTCTTGCAAGTGCAATTATCTTCTTCTTCTTTTTTTTTTTTTTAATCTCTAGACCACTAGATAAAAGTTCATGCTTTTTGATTGAAGAGCCAAGGCCCCATCCAAAATCAACAACAGCATCAATCCTGGTTTTTATTTTTAAGTCTTGGGATAAGCACCAACTAGTTGGAAACTAGCAGTCCCACAACATTTTGGGGGGGGTGGGGTTTGGGGGAGTTAGCAGTAAATTGAATGACCTGATCAATGAATGAAGACTGTCAGGCCCAAGGGAAGTGCCAATTTAGTTGCGTTGCTTTGCTTTTCCCTCTTATTGCGGCTAATCAGGCCATTCGGAGCCACAAGAGACTGACTCTTTCTTTCCACGTGCCTGCCATTTCACTGGGGTAAGACTGACTACTGATGCCTTACCCACCACAAATAGTTAACCTGGATTCACCGTGACGCCACCAGCTAGTTCACTGTAGCCCACAGATCTTCTATTCTACCAGAGAAAAAGGAAAGTGTTGTTATTATTATTATATTCTTTTTCTTTTTTTAAATTACTGATAATCGTTTGTTCAAAATTTCTGATTGAAAGAATATGATGGTAAGTCAATTTTTGCACCCAAACATTAGAATTTAAAATATCAATCATTAGAATTGAGAATTTGATAGTGTGAACCCCTAAATGTGCACTTCAGCCTCCCCTGTTTTTTTTTTTTTTTTTTGGGGTAATTGGCCACGATGCTCATACCCTAAACATTCATCCATGAAAACGCTTCCAGTACCATTAAACTACAGTCCATTGTATCTCAGCCACGCTTAAACTCTTCTCCTTATTTATTTATTAAGGCGATCACCTGGTGATGTCATATTCTCAGTCGAGTGGTTCTTTGTTTAGTCCATGATATGCATTTGCAAGCTGACTTTAGCCCACAGGCTAACGACAGTGGCCCCCTCTTGCTTCTCTCGAAGCACACATAGAAGATATGTACACCGAAAATTGTTTGCACTTTGCGCATTAATTAATTTTCTTGACTTTTCTTTTTTCTCGTTTTGTAATCAACAGAACATCTTTTTACATCAATCTGATACTGTGACAAAGATGAATTGCAACTAATTTTTCTTTTTGGGGCATCTCAAAATCATAAACCAAGATGGGCTTTTTCTTCAACTTTTTTTCTTTTTTCTTTCTTGTTTTCACTTTCAAGCAGTTGAATCATGTTCTTATTATATATACTACAGTTATGACAATAAATATCTGTAAAATTGAAACAGTTGCATGATTACTAACTGGTGCAGTTTGAATCTTTAAACCATAGGCATAATAAGGCAAATAAAGCAGACTAGAATAGATAGCATGATGCAGACTAAAATTAAAACCAAAGGTGTCAGCTAGAGAGAACCGAAAAATATAAGGACAATTATGGATATAATGGTAGGTGACTAAGCAACCACCTCGAACTAAATTGCATCCTAGACAATAAAAAGTGAATAAAACTTTGATTCTTCATACCTCCACCGACCAAATCATCCTTTGTCCAGCCTTGAAGGCTTAAAGCACAAGAGTAGCCCACCAACTACACATTTTCCTTCTACTGTCCCCAAGGGACTAGGAGTTAAAAAAGAAAAAAAAAAGGACAGTTTGGGGGACAATACCAAATTCTAATTGACAAGAAAACGACACCATTACCATCGAGTCCTTTTTTAGCATCTTCCACGCCGCATGTTGCGTAGAAGCCACGGTGATGAACCCAGTCTCAGACCCCATTTGCTGAGAAGTGAGAATTCCAGGCCAGAAAGTGAGTCCCAATCACCAGTAAGCCATACAGAGACTTGTCTGTCTAACAGGTTGCTAGTGGACACGTTGTATTACGCTTACCAGTGGCTTTTAATGGCCGGTGGGTAGTGGAACATTGACGTGAATGTTAAACCACAGACTAAAGGGTGTCCTCAGTGAATGAGGCTTCATACTTTGCGAAGGTTGGGAGAGAGTAGTTTATCATAAAAATTGAAAAGGAAACTTCTCTGCATACATACAATTCAGAAGGAGAAATACATTACATTGGAGAAGGACATTTCTAGTGCACGAAGCTCCCACGATCTAGAGTGTGGATGTATGCAGCTTTACCTTCGTCCTTTTGTGATGTTAATAATCGATTTTGCTTCCCAAAATATCATTATGAATGCATAACTAAAGGTGAAAACTCAGATGCAAACCACAAGTAACAGGCTGAATAGCTGCAATAATATCAGTTGCTTTCATGGAAGCTGAACATCAAAGAAACATAGAATTGCGAAAAAATATGTATATATCAATGTTCTCCAACACATAGAACTGACAAATCTAAAATTTTGAATGAGAAAATTCCTAGGATAGAAATGGGAGTATTAACTAAAACAACCTCCTAGGGGGAAAAATAAACTGTTCTACTTACTTTTCATAAGCCACAATTGCCAAGGCATCTATCTCAATTTGACGTCCTTGAATCCGAAGCAAAGGTAACCAAAACATTCACCAACTTGTCTATACACTGTAGCATTGCTTGATTCTGCAATTGTAAACATGATGAAAAGGTTCCCCAGAAGTCCATCCCGACTTGAACAACCTGAGAATTACCATGGCACAAAGCCGTTTGCCTCTTCCTCCATTGTACCAGGAGGGAGATTAAGATCAATTAGCGCAGACACGGCTATTTCAGGAGCTTCCTGCTTGATCACCACAGTACTATCCTCACCACTTCCAACAAAATGGGACCTCTTGTGGCCGCCCAAAGCCTGACCCGAACGGAAAACCTTGGAGCAGAATGGGCACTCATGCATCTTGCCCTTTTTCGACCCCACTTTCTTCTCTGCGTTGCCAGCCAAATTCTGCTCAATTGGTTTCTTCTCACTCGAAGATTTGCTCATCTTACCACTATTGGGCAGTGGAATAGGAACATATTCGGTGTCGATTGTGTTCTCACAACTATCATTAAGCGAATTGTTGCAGAAATTGGCCTTTCCATTACCAGTCCTGTTTCCTCCAAACGAGAAGCTTTTACCTTGCTTCTGATCATTGCTGCAATGAAATTCGGCATCGTAAGAGCCATTCTTGTATCTCTTGCTTGAATCATACTTCGACGAAGCTCTATCAGCTCCATCATATCCATCTTTCTCGGTTAAGACCTTTCCTAATTCTGTTTTAATACGCCTTAACCTACTCAACCTTTTCCCTGATTCAGCATCAAAGTCTTCATCAAACCTTGGGCCAAATTCTACTTTACTTTTCATCAATTCACTAATCTTAGCAAACCCATCTGTAGAAACATCTGATTCAACTGTTCTTGGTCCATTCATAAAATACCCAGAACCAGAATACTCAGAATCATCATGCTCAATAATTGACTTCACCTGCCTTTTCTTTGATTTCTTCACACCCAAAACCTCATTTCCAGTATACACGCATTTGACATCAAGCTTCTTAGTCTCTAAAATTGAAGAATTGTTATCTGAAGAATCTGCAACCGAACCAAAGCACCCTTTAAAGCCAGAGTCCCTAGACAACATCATCAAGCACATAGCCACTTCTTCTTGCTCTTGCTCTATGTCAGAAGCAGAAGACAGAGAACCACCGTTTGCGAGAGATAATGAAGAAGAGTTGGCACCAATGGCCTTGTACCTCATTCTCTCGGATCTCCTTCTCTTGCTTGGGGTCGATGTCTCGGTGTCTGACTGGCTATCCTCAACTAGCTCTTTCAGCTTTTCGCTGGTTCCTGAATGATCTTCGTAGTAGCTGTTCTTGGAGTGACATGCCATGTGACCACACAACGCTTTCAAGGATTGGAACCCTTTACCACATTCCTTGCAAACCTTTTCTGGAAGTAGAGTATTGTTGTTTCGTTCAATGGTAAACCACTTGGTCTTTTTTGGGTTCTCTCTAAGAGCATAACCAGATTGGGCACCACCAGCTGCTGCTGCTGCTGGCCCTGAACTCTTGATGTTAGCATCCTCTCCTTCTGCTATATCGTCAGCGGCCGAGCTGCCATTCAGATGGATTCGAATATGACCACCTAAGGACTTGCCACAAGGATACTTCTTGTTGCAAAACTTGCAGATAAACTTCTTCTCCTGATTGGGTTCCATCGCTTGAAAACAATTGCACAGTTAGAAAAAAAAAAAAAAACTAGATCAGTGGCCTATCACCTCAAAATCTCTTCAGAAGAAGCTGCATTTTTTTGGTTGCAAACAAGACTCTTTAGTGGCACAAACAGGGAGATGGATTGATAGAATATAGCAGGGAATAAGGCAAGGAATCAAATCCAGATCAAGAAGAGAAGCTGGAAAAGAGAAACAGATCACGAAGTTTTTTTCTTTTCGGTATTAATTGGTCAGAATAATCAGAACCGTTTGAGAGAGAGAGAGAGAGAGAGAGAGAGGGAGGGAGAGAGAGAAGTGACAGTTTCTGTGAAACACAAAGATCAGACCCACAAAAAGAAGCACCCTTTCAAATCGCATCTTTTAACTTACACACATTAAGCCTTAGCCTCTCTACTCTATATACCTCTTGAATGTGCAAAAATAAATGGTGATGGTGGGGCGTGCGTTTTAGTTGCCAAAAAGAAAAACAAAATCAAAGCTTTTTGGTATTCTTTTTCTTTTCTTTCTTTTTTTTTTTATTTGAAGATGATGGGTCGCTTATGATGGCGATGAACAGACCTCCTCTATAGAAAGAACAATCAAAGCACAAGCATGACTCTCTCTCTCTCTCTCTCTCTCCCTCTCTCTCTCTCTCCTCCTTTGTTTTGTGTTGTGCTCTAGTTAGAGGAGACTTCCATGCATGGCAGCAGAGCATTAAAAAGGGGGAAGAAAAGATTGGCAGCACGTGTACTCAAATGAGAGCCGCTCGGTATAAGATTAGACGGTCAGGATTTACTGGGTCTTTCTGAGGATCCCGATGAATAAGCACTCGAGCCGATGCTTACTAAAAAGATCCAACAATTTCTTCGCGACTCAGAGAATGCAGCATCCCGAACTATATACCTTCTTCTTCTTCTTCTTCTTCTTCTTCTTCTTCTTCTTCTTCTTCTTCTTCTTCTTCTGTCCTTTGCTGTGCAGATAAGTTAGCTTAGCTCTCCTCTCCGCACCACTTCGATCCCTCCTACTGCCACTACCACTACTCCTCCTCCTCCTCCTACTGCTGCTAGCGAAATTTCAGAATCTCCTCCAATGTTACTTACTACTCCTTTTTTTTTTTTTTTTTTGGTAATGCTTGAATATTTGCTGATATATCAAAACCCTATTGTATATCAAGTCTTGTTATTTTGAACAAAAAAAAAAAATAGTTCTTAAGTATTTAAACTTTTATATTTTATATTTTGATCTAAAAACAATAATATTGGTTACGGAAACAAAAAAAAAAAATACTTTATTTGAAGCTAGTGTAGTTCAAAATCTAATAAATATTTCATTAAAAAGGAGTAAATTTATGTCTACCTAAAATCAATTTTGACGCATATATATAGCATTTTGGTAATATAATCTCCATTTTGTACTTTGATTCTAATTTTTTGTTTTTTTTCTTCTTCTTCTTCTTCTTCCGTTAGCACTGTGCCCTTTTGTGTTCTGGTAATCAAATGAATCTTCTCCTGAGGAGGAGAATTATTGCCTTGACGGAGAGCTACCCCTTAATATTAATTAAATTAAATCAAACCAATTAATGGCTTAAATATCAAATGTAGATATTTAGTTTTTACTTATCATTTTAGCATCTACCATTCAATCCGGTGGGATTAACAAAGATTTTCCAATTAAAAAATTTTGCCTTCTCTCACTAGAAGAGAAATGCTTAAGTAAAAATAAAAAAAAAAACTAGTTTTAACGATTCAATTGTGAAACTATATGGGACGAAATTGTTATTTGTGTTATATATATACACAAATTTTGACATAATGAAAATTTTTATGGGGCTTATAACTAAATTTTTCAAGAGTTGCATTTACTAAATCCAAACCTACAATGTAGACCAAGTTCATATGAAAATCTCCAACGAGAAGAGAATTGCAATTTTTTTAATTAAAAAAAAAAATTATTAAGATGTAAATTACACAATAAAACGGTTATTTTTATTTTTATAAATTGCATACTTTTTCTCATATATGAAACCTCTAAATGAAAATTTAAGTTCTTAATCATTAAAATATCCTCTCAAGAATAAAAAAAATTATGATTTTACTTGTTTAGTTGTCACATTAAGAGATATCATTAAATATAAGAAGATATGCATGGTGGGGAATTAAAATTCAATATATTTATTTCCTTATACAACAGATACACAATCTGAATGAAAATACAGCATTGCCAAATAAAAAAGGATTTACATTTATTTTGGCATCTCTATTCTTGGCCGCGGATTGATTTTTTTTTTTTTTTTTTTTTACCTTAACTATCTCGCACCCATTCATTGCTGTTTTTCTATTTGGCATGAGAACAATTTGACAACGAACAATTTAATGCCCAAAAAAAACAAAACAAAAAAAAAAACAAGAAAGGAAAGAAATTTTCATTCAAATCCCGTGAATGCATGATCTTGTGCTTCCGTTACCTAAACATTGTCTAACAAACCAAACCAAAAGCCATGAATATATTCAATGTTCATTATAATTTGAGATGTTGACTCCTTGCATAAGCCTGTTACTGCCCCCCCCCCTCCCCAAGACCAATGGGCAATATACAAAAATTTCTGTCATTATCCATGCCAACATATTAGATTAGACTTGTTCTCTTGATAATCACTTGGTGTGGGTGGTTGCTTTGGATAGGGTCAACCCAATTTTGTAGTGATCAGCTTGTCTAAACGTACGATTCTCCATGGCTTCCATACAGTCCCCCCCCCCCTTCCCCTCCCTCTATTTAAAGTGTCAATTGTGGCAGATCCATTCAGGGCCCATAAAGCGAACGGCTAAAACAAAACAGTAACTTTTACTTACCTTAGGAAGGCCTTTCACTCTTCTGATCACCCATTTTAGACTCTTAGATTTTCTCCCTTTTGTTATTATTACAGTAAGGTTAGGGTAAGAACAGGATTGACAAAAAAAAAAAAAAAAAGAAGTGGACTGTTGGGTGTGGGGGAGGGGGAAGGTTAGATTTAAAGTTTATTTATTAAATGAGTCAAATTTAAATAAAAAATTCATTTTATTAATTTATATTTACTAATAACTTATTTAAATTTTTACACAATTTTGCTCGATATAAATTCATTTAAAACTTGATATATAATATTGTTTTGAAGAACTTTTTAAGACTTATTTTAAAAATTCAATAAATCACAATTTGTCTAACTAATTTCAAGTTTGAAATAGACTTATAAAAGTGTAAAAATTTTTTCATACATGTTGTAAATAAGCCAAGCTAAGCTTAGTATTAAGCTTAAATTAAGATTGATTTTCAAAATTTATAAAAAAAATTATATGTGAGTTTAATTCAAGATTACTATATTTGTATTAAATTTATGTTGAACTTAAAAATTAAAATTCAAATTGAATTCGAGTTCAATCAAAATATCAAATTTAAACATATAGAATCTGAACTGAGGTCGATTTGTCTGTGCGTGCTCTAGCCGTCTTGGCTCTAAGATTTGAACGCTAGTGCATCACACTCAAAGCAATTATTAACCGGAGACAAGAATAAACCTGTTGTTATGCATTTTTCTAATCTGAGATTGCATTCACCGGAAGTCCCAATAATTAAGATGGAAAAGGAAAGAGACCAGTGGACCCAAAAAAAAAAAAAAAAAAGATACCCCAACAGCATGCTCATGTGTGGAGGAGCTTGCTTTGCTTCAAATGGTTGATGATTTTAAAGTCCAAGACGACACAAGAGCCCCCCGGCTGAATTGAAACGGAGAAAAAGTCGTCATACATTGTCAATAAGGAAGAGAATCTTATGTCATATAAGTAGATGCACACCTTAATGAACATTTTTAATGTCACTTAATAAATGATATCAGAACTTACCTCTATTTTTTTTATGAGACTTCAATTTAGTAGTAAGTGATCCTTGGTGGATAATGTCGTACTGAATGCATATTGCCTGACGCATCAAAAGTACATTGACGACGACATCGATAAATTAGACGTCGATGATGGGTATTCACTGCTAAACTCCTACGTCCTCAAAGAAAAGGAAAAGCTTACCATATAAGCGGGTTGATTTTAATAGACTGTCTTTTTAAGGAGGAATAATGCCTCAGCGACACTACGCTCTGACTGAACTAAACAACATACCATTTTGAAGCATTGACTTTGTCTATTGCAGCAGAATTAATCAGGACTTTTTACCCTCCCTTTTCCTGTCAGGCCCAGACCCACCCCCTCCCCCCCCCCCCGCCAAGGTTTGTGGGCTCCGTCGCACGTTCGCATTCGATCATCATCCAACTTCCAACATTTCCGAGATCCAATTGTCCCTCTTTTTTTTTTTAATAATCCTATCGTCACATATTACTCGTACTAGACAATGAAGATGTTATTTATTAATATGTCATGATCTTTTTTTTATTAATTAATTTTTTATTAAAAAATATTGACCCATTGTTCGATTGCATCGAACAATTTTTTTTTAATTTAAGTTTATTGGTTTTTTTAAATAAACTAACAGAGGTGGTTCATTGTCGGATTATTAATTTTCGGTTCGACCACCGATCCGATTGATTTTCAAAAAGTAGGCATCTGGGGACACCATTAGAGGTTATGATGTAGCCTTAGCAAAAAGTGGCCGGGGGTTGGGGGTGGGGGGGGAGAAACAGGGCTGAGTAATTAAATGGTTAGGTAACTTGCCTTGCCTACATAATTCGAGTAAGAAATTGAACGCCCTAATTCCAGAATTCCTCCATTGAAATGATGAGGGAGACGAGGTGATGAAGCTATGGCTGGAACTATATGAAGGCTTGGACGGCCACATCTCCCCAGACTATTTTAAAATTAAAATGTCACCTCTATAATTCAGTTAAAAATTTTTTAAAATAGCAACATATTAGAATTACCCTCCCAGTTGTTTTGCATTTTTGGCTTTAGCCCTCTTATTTCAATTTTCATTTATATCACAAAGATAGTATTGGTCTAGGCCTCCAATCTCAGACACACAGCCCCGCACATGGAGGAATTAGCCAACTTTGACCCCACTGTGAACGAATAAGCATATATGGAAAACAAGTATCAAGTAGAACAGAGGTTTTGTCAATAAGACACAAGACAATGCTTGATCCAATGTCGTATGGTTGAAATACAGAGATGACATTTTAACCGAAGACACGGTATCAACACTCCCTGGGGTTGTGATTATTATTTTGAGCAAATAGAATAATATATTCAGGCATCCTACTGAAAAGAGAGATCAAGACACAATTGTGCCAACGATCCCATTACAGAAGTAAGAAAGTCAAATCCCGAACCAGTAAATAACAATACCTAAAGGGAAAAAATTGCGAGACCACAATGTCTTTCGTATATGACTCTCATGCAAACGAACCACAAGCCACTTCAAAATTGTGCAGTCTGTTCTTTAGGCCACGGCGGGCATGTCCTTCAACCATGGATCCAGTGGCTTCCCAATTGAGTAAACAATGAATCCGATTTTCCTCAACTCATTAGCATCCACGATGTTACGCCCGTCAAAGATAAACGCAGGCTTCTGCATGTCATTAAAAATCCTCTTGTAATCAAGAGTCCTGAATTCATCCCACTCGGTCAGAATGCAGACTCCATGAGCATCTTTTGTTGCCTCATAAGCGTCCCAGACACAACTGACTTGCTTGATAGCTGAAGGACTCAGCGGCTGGAGATGGACGGGATGGTCCCAATCAAACTTATTCATTGACAGATCCCTTTGAATCTGCTCCTGTGAAACTTGAGGGTCATATATGCTCAATCGGGCTTTGTCACCCAACAAGCCCTTGCAAACATCTATAGCAGGAGTCTCTCTAGTGTCCCCAGTGTCCTTCTTGAAAGCAAATCCCAAGATTGCAATCTTCTTACCGGCAACCGTGTTGAACATAGAAGATACAAGCCGGTTCACAAATCGGTTCTTCTGGTAATCGTTGACCTTAATGACTTGTTTCCAGTAATTTGCAACCTCAGGAAGGCCATTGCACTCACAAATGTAGACTAAGTTCAAGATATCCTTCTGGAAACAGGATCCACCAAAACCGACACTGCCATTCAAAAACTTAGGCCCAATTCGTGTGTCTTTGCCAACAGCATGTGACACCTGGGTGACATCTGCACCAGTGGCTTCGCAGAGGGCAGACATGGCATTAACAGAAGAGATCCTCTGTGCCAAAAATGCATTCGCGGCAAGCTTTGATAGCTCAGCAGACCAGAGATTGGTGCATAAAATTCGTTCCACAGGGACCCAATGTGCATAGACATCTTTCAATGCTTGAATTGCCTTTTGTCCTTGTGGCCCCTCCCTACCACCAATGAGGACCCGGTCTGGAGCAAAAAGGTCTTGGATCGCAGTTCCTTCGGCAAGGAACTCTGGGTTAGAAAGGATCTGAAAGTTGATGCCCCTGTTATTATGGGTCAAGATCTTTTCAATTGCCTCAGCTGTTTTCACAGGGACTGTTGATTTCTCGACAACAATCTTGTCAGATTTCGAAACATCAGCAATCATTCGGGCAGCACTCTCCCAATAGGTCAGATCAGCTGCTTTGCCTGCCCCAAGCCCCTGGGTCTTGGTTGGGGTATTAACAGAAACAAAGACTATATCAGCCTCTGAAACGTGTTTCTCCACCTCATTGCTAAAGAACAGGTTCTTTCCTCTGCACTTTTTGACCACATCATCGAGACCTGGCTCATAGATTGGGAGCTGATCACTGTTCCAGGCAGTGATGCGCGGCACGGAAATGTCCACAACAACCACTTCAATTTCCGGGCACTTCAGGGCAATCACAGCCATTGTCGGCCCACCGACATAACCGGCTCCAATGCAACAAATCTTCACCATTTTTTATAGGCTTTTGATATCCTGACAACAGTCAAAAGCAAACTAAAGTTCAGAAGAGGATCATCTCCGCATAAAGAACACAAAACCTTTATCAATCTGGAAAAATGTTTCCTCCATGCCAAATGGTTCATAGAAAATTGAATAACAGAAATTTTTACTTTGATGTCACCAGAAAACGATATTTCACAGACGACCGAAACTATTGATTGATTCACAAACACGGTATGCAATCAGCTTTATGTTCTTCATTAACTCGGAATTTGAGAATACAAAACTTGCCATAATTATTTCAAAGGGCATGAAGATCGCAACTTTATTTTCTTAATTACCCTAGAAAGAAACAGACCAAGATTGGAATAGCGTGGCAAATGAAAGGTTTGGAAAACAGTAAACCCAATTCCAATAAACAAATATATGCGTATCAAAGCCAGGTCTCCAAGACCCAGAAGTCTTCAAATGCTGGAACTAGAATTACAAATACCAAATTCTGCTACCAGATCTACAACAAGCAAGCACGATGGATGCATACAAAGCCTTGCAACAGCAGATAGATCATCCGCATACATACGGAAGAAAAAAAAGGGGTAAATTTCCCACCTATCAAGAAAGGAGAAAGGCGAGAAACAAACGACACCAAGACAAAACAATCCCACATCATTAAACACCAAAACAGACTTGCACAGGAACCAAAACATGCAAAAAAAAGTCAAACAACCCAACGACGAAAATAAAAGAAACGCATGGAGACCAGTGACCTTACAGCAATCAATCTGAAGTTCCACAAGGTCGACGCAAAGCGAAAGAGAAAAAAGCAAGGGAAGGGAGGGAAGAAAGAGACAGAAAACTTTAAGATACGAACGAAGCAGAAGAAAGATAGATAGATAGATTGAGATGTGATGGAGAGCTTCTTCTGCCGAGGAATGAGGGGATCTGCACAGGCTCTACTGCAACGGGCTCCCTCTCCCCTCCCCGACCTTTGTCTTTATATATTATTATTATTATTATTATTATTATTATTATTATTATTGATGAGGTGTGTATTTATTACTCAAAAATTAAACTAAATTACATTAATTTATTATTATATATGGGATCTGTGAAGCAGCGGTGCCCAGTTTCGAAGATCCAACCCCTCAGATTTTCCGCGCACAAAAAATTGCGGCTGTAGTACAGCATTACCTTTGTTGTCTCAATTTTCCACACACGTTTCGGTTTTTCCCATAAAACATTCCCCCAAGTGAACCCAAACTCTCAAGTTACTGAACCGTAATTATTCGACATATGTAAGTTAATTATAATTAAATATTTATAAATTTGTATTTATGGGTTTCTCTCTCTGGCTTTTTCTAATATTACGATCGATCCGCGACCAAACAAACTTGAACACTAATTATGAGACTTGGCTTGGCCTCTCGGCAATGCAAAACTTTTTGAATGGTCAAACAAAAAAAAAAAAAAAAACAAAAAGATGATTTCTACTGTGACACTGACACCCCTAAAAGTGATGTTTTAAAACTGTTATTTAAATTCGTAGCTCCTGGGCTAGAGTTAGTTAGCTAGATCATACCACCGATGCGAGAATTTAATAATAGTTTAATGTATTTTTTTCTTTATTACTTCAAATTAAAATTTTTAAGATTGTATTCTTTCTCAATAAATAACACCACTACATTTTAAATTTAATGTATTATAACCAAAATCAAAAGGTTGTGTGGTTAATTTCGGCTATTTGAACTAGCAAATTGGGATTACAATAAAATTAACTTCACCCTTATTTGGATTTTGTTCTAAAATGGACAACCGAGTATATAAATCAATGGATCTAAGTCGCTCTATATAAGTGTTGTTTTTTTGTTTTTTTTCTTCTGTTGACACAAGAGATTTTTTTTTATTCATAGTCTAATACAAATGTAAAGAATTCTCGGATATATATAATTTATTGTAAAAAAAAAAAAAACTATATTAATGAATCTATATTTGACATGACATCAAAGTTTCAATTATTATCTAAAATGAATCAATTGTGTGTAAAGGACAACATAATGCAACCTGGTTGTTTGATTATTTAATTGAATTGTATGTAGAGTCAGATAATTATATGTTATTGATATGTCTTTAAGATCATCTCGTTAATATAAATTTCCAAGGATAGCAATAAGGGTACAAGGTACTGATCATGAGACCAACTGATTCTCCATGTGAAGTGACGATAAAATAGTTTGAAATCAATTTAGTCGGTTAAAATAGTAAGGGACTACACGAACACAAGAATGATAGATATAAAATTGAATATAATTGATAAAATGATATGTATTTTTTTTTAATTTTTGTATTTATTAACTCACTTCATTTTATTAATTATGTTATGCATCACCTACATGTCTTTTCCAAATAATTAAGCGGTAATTTTCCAGGGGGAAAATGTTTATGAGTAACGTGGAAGACATAGAACGTTGTCAAAGACGTAAGATGGCAGAAATGGATCCGCATTGGAAGAGTCTGTACATTATTGTACAGTTAATTATTTAATAATATCTTAAAATTATTATTAAAAAGAAAAAGAAAAAAAAAAAGCATTTCAAGTGGATTCTTAATAGCTGAAAAATGAACACCTAATACTAACAATGATTTGCACGAAAAAGAGTCAAATTTAGAATTTCTATCATGGGGTTGGGATAATAAAAAGGGTTAAAATTTCAATCTCTTTTTTTTTTTTTTGCTCTTTCTTTTTAATTGTCTATTTTGAGATTCGTTGAATTATAAATTATATTTACTTATTTTTATAAATCCTGTACCCCTCACGCGGAAGTATTGGGGAAAAAAAAAAAGAGAAAATCTTTTACTCCCTTTATCACAATTTGAACTTATTAAAATATTTAAAATAAATATTTAAGCTATTATGTGCATGCATTCCTTGTAGCCTATATTATTTATAACTGAACGAAGCTGAAATCTCATATACCCAGATCGCCTTTTATATATAAATTATCCCTTGACCGAACTTCGAGTTTCCTTCCCACTTATAGGTATGGTAGGAGACCACAAGTTAACGAACAGTCCATTTGATGATATAACCTTATTCATTTATTTTCCTTTTTGGGGACCAATAATGGGGGAAACAACCAAATTGGTCGTTGGATTGTTGGAATTGAATCAGAAGGATCAAAAGGGGTTTTGTGAGATAGAATGATGGCATCGACGGCTTCTGTTGGGAGGATTGAATTGAAAGCTATCTCTTTGGACCAAGAAATTAAAACCATTATTTATGGCATCATGGATAGGGATTAGGGAGCGAAGAATGTAGACTGGAACTAAAAATCATTATGGCTCCTCGAATGTCAAAATTATTAAAGTTACAAGTAGCGAGTGGCACTTCATTAACGCCCGTGCTACTTCATATTCATAGCCGCAAGCCCCGCACAATAGTTTGACTTTGCAGTCCTGACCGAGTTGTGCAGAGAGGTGCGAGCCATGCGGCCTCCAATTCTATTCAACTAACTAACTGAATCGTTTAGCTCCATGCAGAGAGGTTAGGTGAATTTGAATTGGGTTATTTCAGGTTCAGATTATTTTGGGTTCAGGTATTTACGGGTTATGTCGCATTCAGATCGAGTTTGAGGTTTTTAAGTTCCCTGGATTCGAATGGACTTAAGCTGAGCTGCGGGTTGACATATTAAATTTTAAGAAATTAATTTTCTTAAGCTGTGCATCTTCTTTATATTCCTGTTACCTGTCGCCATTTCTCAGCTCCCATTTGGCATCCTCCCTCTGTGTTCGAATCAATCACGAGATGCAATCAAAGTCCAAAACAAAACTGATACACAAAAAGAGATAAACGGGGTGAAAGAAGGGGGAAGCCTGCAAAATAGCAAAAGTTAAAAAAAATATATAAAAAAAAAAAACAAAGATAGATTGAAGCAACAATAGGGGGCCACAACGCGCGGGGGACGAAAAATGTAATATCGATAAAGACAACGAAATGCACTATTAGAAAGTAGAGGAAACATTGTTCATTCGTATTTTTCAACAACAGCAACAAAGAAAGAAAAGGAAAATGGTGGGACCAGAATCGCATGTTGGATTGATGGAAATGTGAAAAGATTGTGGATTTATAGTCAGATATGTTTGTCAAGCTAGAATGATGGGATATCTTTCAAGATATGAGAAATTTATATTAACCCAAATCTTTTTAACCTCTTAATAGCTCCTGTTTTTTTTTTTTTTGGGGTTTCATTTCTTTAAATCTGAGAAATTTGTCGCTGAACTCTATAACTAAAGAAATAAAACAAAAAGTTTTCTCTCGTTTAAACACATATTATATTGTATATAGATACATTTACTTATAAAATATACACACCACGACCCCCCCTCCCACCAAAAAAATGAATAAATAAATAAATGAAAGTGGAATATCTTGGTTTCAGTGAGACGAAACATAAAATTCAAGAGCGAAACATGAATTCATCTTTCTTTGGTCATGATTCACTCCCATAGAATCATCCCAAATAGTTTTGATATCAAATGTACGAAATTAAATGAAATTTCACTCTTGAAGACTCCAAGCAACGGCAACAGATTGGTCGTGGGCTTATTCTATCCATCACAAACTGCTCGGGGTTCTTCAGGCGACTCTACAGGATTGAATGACATCTTTTTTTACGGTCCAATTGACTCTACTCTTGAAGCATCAAATGGAGAATTCTTCTTTATTGGTTAATATGGAGAGAAGAAAACTTATTTTCTTCTTTCTATTTCTGTTCATCCGTCGTTTTACACGCTTGAGGGGAGTCTGCTCCCTTTTTGAATGCAAATTTTTCTTGCTGGATCGGATTAGCCTGTTAGAAATGGGTCAACCGAACCCATAAAACAACAAAAGGAACACCGTGTTTACTTTGAGAACTGAAGAGCGTACTGGTCAGTGCCACAGGAAGGTGGTCAGGGTCACGCTTCTTGTATAAATCTTTGTCTATCTTAGTAAATGGTGATCGACCTGTGAGAGTATAATAATTTTGACATCATTTTTAACTAATTTCAATAACAAAATAAATACTGTGAGCGACCCTAATCTCAATTGTATTAATCAAAATGTCACATAATTAAATTAAAGTATACAATAAATCAAGATATTATTTTTTTATAATAGGCAATTAAAGATATATCAAATAAGGCTTAATTAATTTAAGTTATATTTGACTACCGGGTAACAAAAATCTGTATCGATTTTAACATCACCAACATTTCATTTGACAGACCAAGGACTCAAATGGTCAACATTCTGATTCTGATCTCCTTCCCTCTCAATTGCCAGAAAAAAGGGGGAAAAGTAGAGAAGTGAAACGAAAATATAGTGGAAAAAAGGCTTACAAGTCGTTTTTGTTGGGGGGGGGGAGCAAAAGGGAGAACGGAATGGAAGTTATGTACCGTGAAATATTTATTTGGGCGCCGGAGGAAAGTGGAACAGATTTTATACAGTGAATGTTCTTGGCCCACAAGACGGAAATTTCCATTTGAGAAAACCTTTATTTTATTCATCTATTTATTTGTCCTTACTGATGAACCAATGATTCTTAGTTATTCAAAGAAAACAAGACGTTTGATAGGTTTTTGTTCTTTTTTTTTTCATGAATTTTATTCCATTGATTTTTTCAAGGAAAATTACAAAACTAATTAATAATTATCTTAAAATAATTGTTACACCTTTATGCATAAATAAACAAAGCATAGTAACTTACAAAATTTTATCATAAAAAAGTTGCATAATATAAGTCATGAGCCATGAGCCAATTTGAAGAACTGCGAGTGCTAAGGTAAGTCTCAAATATAAACTTCGGCCAAAAATGTGTTTCTAGCGTATCAGTTTTTTATTGTGTATATATATATATATATATATATAGGGTCATGATAAATTAATTAATTAATTAAAAGAATGAATTTGCGTTGGTAAGAACAAATGTAAGGTGAACCTACGAATGTTTCAATTAGAAAAATGATCAAATTTAGGTAAACAGTGAGAGAAGAAAAAGAAAACGAATAATATTGAATTGAAAATCTTTAATCAGGAAAATTTTAAAACAATTAAATCATATAATAAAATGAAAAGACAAGAATGTAGATCTACAAATGCACTCAATTTAATTCATGGTAAAACGAAAAGACAATAATTAAATTCGTATAATCGACTTCAATTATTGAGATCAAGGTTTATTTCGTTGTCTTTGCTACGTTAACATATTGTTGTGAATGTACAAAAATTCAGAGGAAATGAGAAGTTCCGAATCAGTTGCGTGTATGAATGTTACTTTAGCTGTCTCGTGAAATAATGAAGTACATGAAGAAATATTTGCCGAAAGAAATTGTGGAAAAGTAAAATTTTTGAGCTAATATATATGAAGAAACATTTACAACGAAGAATGAATGAAAATCACTATAATGAAATTCCAACCCCTAAAATCATACCTAGACTTATTTCTTTCTTTTGATCTTCAAAGAACATACAGATCTAAATATTACTACACCTAGCAACTGTAGAACATTCAAGCGTAAATCTGTGTGTTTGCTTGCCAATGTGAATTTTGATTGCTACAGAATATCCAATTCAAGTGGAATTTAGGAATGTTTTGAACCACTGAACAGAGTTCTTGGGGTATCTCTTGAGCTTGTCATTGTAATCCACATAGTAGAGGCCAAACCTTGAACTGTATCCGGCAGACCACTCCCAATTGTCCAGTAGGGACCAAGCAAAGTACCCATTCACGTTGCAGCCATCTTCTCTGCAAGAACCAAGACAATTGCAAGTTTATTTTGCATGCCCTCACAGCAGATGTTATCAAGACATGTATTGTAAAGATTTTTCATACTTGATGGAGGCTAGCAAGTTGGTGAGATAGTCATTGTGGTACTTAATTCTTTTCTCATCCTTCAGAGCATCTTTTAGAGGGATCAAGATGCTATTTGCATCGTCCATCCCTGCAATAACAATGAAAACCCTCTACCTCAATGGCATTTAAACCTTAAAAAGAACCACGAAAAAACAAACCACTGAATCCAATGTAAATAGACAGTTTTTGAAGTATTTCTTTGTCTTTTTAACGCTATGGTTTCACAAGTTTGAGGGGTCTACCATTTTCAGTAATAATGACTGGTGGGTTCCCATATCTTTGCTTGACATAATTCATCAATTTTCTCATCCCTTCGGGCACGATGTACAACCATATAGAATTTGCCTGCATTTGTATTTAGTTATGATGCTTTGTTAGACTGTCAGACAGAAAATTAAATGAAAAACATGTTGATTCGTGCCTGTCAATCTGTGCTACATACCCTGTCTCCAATAGCTTTTCCATTCTTGAATGCTGCAACAAATATGAAAAACATATCAGATATGGCTAATGCCTAATCGAATTGAAGTATTGTTAGTATTACAAGGTACATTCTAATGTGCATTTCTCCATATGTATCAAGAAGAACAGGTTTGAAAGAGAATTTCTCTGATGGATAATGGTTCACTTACGTAGGGAAACCGTTCCAGTGTCTGCCAAGGTGTCATTGAGGAGAGCTCTGATTATGTTAGTTGAATTGTTTTTGGTATAAAATGTAGTATAATGATTGATTCCCACAAAATCCAAAGACCCTTTGGCAAGATTAGATTCAGAATTGGAAAATTTTGGCAGCCTGCTTCCAACTCTGCTTCTCATCGAGCTTGGATAGTCCCCAAAGACCAAAGGGTCAAGAAACCTGCAGCAGGCAAAACAAAATGACTTCACAATTTAATGGAAAAAACTATGTCAATGGAAACCTCAGGTAGAACTTCAATCGATTGTTGTTCATTATGGTGGCTTTATTATAACTGTAATAAAATCAAGGCCAAGGTCTAGTGCATTGATATATTTAGCTTAATTGGAAGGACTAAAGAAGAACCAATTAATTATTCTTATTACCAGCCAAGCTGAAACTCCTGAGCTCTTTGAGCTGCTTCAATGTCTTCTGTTCTGTTTGATGCCGGTTCGTACCAGATAACATCAAAAGCTATGCCAAGTGATCCACCTTGTTGTGCCTGTACGATATTACTTGTAGTTGTAGTCAAACATATTACAGCATAATCAAGCTCGAGTAGATAGACTTGCAGATACTCAGATGCGCATGCTCTAGTGCACATCAGCTGTGGAGTCACAGACTACTAGACTGTGGAGTTAGCAATGAGTCAAATGTACATAATTTTAATTTTTCTTTCAGTGCAAATCAATTCGGATGAAAATTTAATTTTTCGGAAAAAGTTTAGCTTGAAAAGCTACATTCCTACTTCTGATCTGATCAGATGAAATGGAAAGGACAATCTTGTACTTCTGTCTACTGGTTAAGAGAAATATAGAAAATGTATGCGATTTACCTTGTACTTTCTCCTGTAAATGTCTGCCACGGTTGCATAAGAAAGAAGTGTGTTGTGGGCAACTATGTAAGGTTCAGTTCCTCCGTTTCCCTGACTGCACAAGAGGCGTACTGAGCATCGTCCTGGAGCGTGGAGACCTGAATCATAGCCTTGTACAGCAAACGTGTGAGGCTCATTGAACACAATCCAGTTCTTCACCCTGTCGCCAAAATTCTGAAAGCAAGTCTCCGCATATGCTGCAAAGTCGTTTCTACACAAATACAAAGCTCAAATATCAGTGAAATCATGAATACATTTCATTATTATTACTCAAAGGTGAGTCATTGTATCAGGGCAAAATTAATTTACTGTGACTTGCATATCCGTTTATGATTTTTTTTGACGGTTCAACACTCCTACCTCATATGAACGCGTGCATCATGTCCAAGATGATGTGTCATGGGAAATATTTTCTAAATGTAATGTCATAATTAGACAGAAAAATGTAAGAAATGATTTATACATTATCTGGGAGCCAAGCCATCCGTTGTATTTATGGACCAATGCTTGAGGAAGGTCCCAGTGATAAAGGGTTACGTATGGCTCAATTCCTGCATAATACATGGAGTTTTTTACTATTGCATAAGACAAGTAAACTTGACAGTATCTGTATACCACAGAATGCCAATGCCGTCCCTTAAATTATTAAAATGGAAAGGATACCTTGAGCTAGTAAAGCATCGATGAACTTGTTGTAGTGATCAATTCCTGCCTGATTGATTTGGCCTGTTCCATCTGTATGTGTGAGGACAAATAGTTAAGTGATTTCTTGAAGTAAAATTTTCTTGCCCCTTCAAATATGGGATTGCATAACGTTGCCTTTTGCACAAAAATGCAAGATTCACCATTTCTTGACACGCCTTGTGCTAGAGATAATTGTTTCTGGTAGCATTATTGTGCTTGTAACAAAAGGCAAACAGTATAATTCTTGTGAACAGATAAATCAATAAAATTTGAGAGTGTTCTAATGCACGAAATTCTTACAATATTACTTTTAATAAGCGGATAAGGCTGTGAGCTGTAAACTTACTGGGATATATTCGAGTCCAGGAAAGCGAAAATCTGTAGGCATCCATGCCCATGTGCTTCATTAGTCCTATATCTTCCTGTTTCCAGTAAATCATATAATATTATGTTATATGTAAAAATTTTATAAAAGGCACAATATGACTGCATTTTTCTTTTTTTTTTCTTTTTTTTTTTTTTTGCTTTTTTTGGCGCGGCCATAGTGTATAATAGTTGTCACCAGTGAATTGGCTGATTGAACGGCAAGAT
This sequence comes from Ceriops tagal, assembly GCA_021533255.1. Taxonomy (NCBI): domain Eukaryota; kingdom Viridiplantae; phylum Streptophyta; class Magnoliopsida; order Malpighiales; family Rhizophoraceae; genus Ceriops; species Ceriops tagal. Next base: position 2,671,844 of record CM038608.1, read on the forward strand.
GGCGGGATTGAAAAGACATACATTAAAACGGTGGTATTGATCCACGGCAACATCAGCATTGCTGAAGTCAATTATCTTGCCTGCAGGAGAGTGCACCCTATTAGTCAACAAACAAACCTATCAAAATTTTGATGGTTTACTGTCTAGATATTCCTGCATATTTTGTTTTGTTGATATGAGATGAAAATTGTTTATCCCATTTGTTTTATTAGTTAATAAACTAAATTAGCAATTAATCATCAATTGTTCTGCTATAACATTCGACGTTTGTTATATTGTAATTTTATTTTAGTTATGGATTAGATGGCAATAAATTGGAAAATCGGTTATTCCCATGCAGTGATCAAATCATTTAGCTTGCATGTACTTAATTACAAAAAGTATGGACCTCCAAAAACCCAAAAAAAAAAAGAAAAAATGAAAAACAAATGGTTACCAAAAGTATGTGAAAAAGTATCCCAAATACTTGGTCCCCTTCCATCCTCTTTCACTGCTCCTTCATACTGTGAAGAAAAATAATTTAGGACTATAAGTAAATTTCAGTTCTACCCAATATCAATTATCAAACAAGTTTACCATAATCAAATCTACAACAAACAGAATAAGTTGACATGATTATGAGATATTTTGGTCCGTCTTTCTCGTCCATGGCAGCTCATGATGGAAAACAGATCACATGGTATGTATTTCAAGATCCGAATTAAAAAAAAAAAAAA
>CM038608.1:2672959-2766818 GCA_021533255.1 Ceriops tagal
AAAAAAAAAAAAAATAAAATAGGAGGGTGGGGAGGGGAGTCTTCAATCTAAGCTTAGGTGTGTGGCATTTCCTTTTAGCATTAATTTAATCTTGATCCTTGAGCTGAGCATATGAGCCAACTTGTTTTTTTTGTTTTTAATCCTTTTCGTTTAGCGTAGATAGTCAACAAAGAATTTCCCCCCCTTTTTTTTTTGTGATCCCACGGGCGATTTTCATGCTAGCCACCTCAGTGGAGAAAAGAATCTAATTATCGTCTGCCTAGGCATTTCGATTACGCCATTGGCTGAAATTCATGACTGGCCATATCTCTTCATAAAAGAAAAGGGAAAAATTGCTATGATATTTAACAAAAAAAAAAAAAAAGCTAAATGCCAACCGGATGTAAATTAATCAATTCAATATTCTAAACAATCCTTACAAAAATAGTTCCCAATCTTACCTTCAAAACCCATTCCACACACAATTATACCGAGTTTAGCAAATTTGTAATATTTTACAAATGCCCAACACTGTGTAGCACCTTTTGACTTTCTCCCTCATTTTCGTAATCCCCAAAAAATATATTATCTAAATTTTGCCCAAGTTCATTTTATTCTACCGAAAAAAGTTTCAATTTACATATTTTATATTTTTTTCACATTATTGGCAGCACTAAAAATTATGGGTAGGTTTTATCTTATCATTTTATACTCTTTTTTTGAATTAAATTTATTTTAATTGAGATCATGAAATTTAGAAAGAGAAGCTAAAATTACTTTGGTGATAAATAAATAATATATCACTAGGAATTGATTTCCAATGCAAGGGTGGTAGACAAAGAAGGAAATGGTAGTTATTTTTAGTCAAATGCAACAGGCCATAACTTGTTCGGTGTGAATTCAAATTTGATAAAAAATTCAAATCTAATTAATATAATTAGAATATTTACTCTTATATAAGAATTTATTATCTATGTTAAATTTGTTCATAAGGATTTGTCCTAATAATTTGTTTCTCTTTAAGATTGCTATCATAGTTAGTTTTTGTAAGTTCTGAAAAAGACAAACAACTTTAAATAAAATAAAAAAAAAAGAGTTTTTCTCTCTTGATTTATTGTTGTTAAAAATGAATTATCAAAAATTATCTTAAAAAATATTAAAAATAAATCATGATTTTTTAAGGTTCATATATATTTATTTAGCCACTTTAATGAGTTAGATATGTTCTCCTCAAAAAGAAAAAAAAAAAAAGACAAACACTTAGACTTAGATATGTTCATTTGATGTTAGAAGTTGAATAATGAACTGTGCATCGGATAATTGATAAAAAAAAAAAAAAAAGGCTTTGGTTTAGTCAGCACATAAAATAACAAGAAACACGAAAAAAAAGGAGTTGTTCCTGAGAAACCAAAGGGATGCGGTTTTTTTTTTTTTTTAACTAGATCTACACCGTGATGATTGTGATGGTTCCTCGATGACTGCAGCGGCCAACTACAATAACTGAACCCCGAAAAAATAAAAGAAATTTTTTTTTTTTTAAAAAAAGGACCCAATCTTAATGACTTCGAACCCGGAAAAATGAATCTCGAGGAATGTGCTTGTGGATCTCCTTGAATGGCGAAGCGCAGAGGATGAAGAGGGCGGCAATAATTAATTAAGTTCATGTGATTTATATTTAACTTATTATATGTATCAGAAAGAGTTGAACTGGCAGACAATCGTGGAAACCGAAGAAAACTTGACCAGCACCAGCCTGGCTACCGTGTCACGTGAACACAGTAAAATACAAAAGGAGGAAGGAGAAGAAGGAGGAGGAGGAGGAGGAGGAGACGAATGGATATTCTGGTTTGAAAGAAATGAAGCATCTTGATGATGGTCACTAGATTGAAATGGCACATAAAATGGTAAATGAACATGAATGGTAACATTAATCTTAATCAAGGAATGGCACAAACCTGGAAAGCAGACGAGGCGGTCCCAAAGACAAAGCCTTGGGGAAAACTTGCTCTACTTATCTGTGAATGGCATGTCTGAGTCTGGAAAATCACCACAACTAGTAGTACAACCAAGGGAATATCGCCTTTACTCTGCAGCATGCTTTAACTTCTATTGATGAATACACAACAGGTTAGCAATATATCTCAATATTGAGAGAGAGAGAGAGAGCAATGTGAGAGAGAGATTTCAAATCTGTGACCGAAAAGCAACCGTATAATTTAGACATGAAAAGGAAAGGAATTGTGTATGTGTGCTGAATTTGCAGCAAGCAATCAAGCACATGAGTTAAAATAATGAATCTTTGTGTTTGATGATCTTCTAAGGTTTCATTGGATTTTATAGAAAGTGGAAATTGGCTGGAGGACTTTTGGAACATGGGGTGGTGGAAAAGTCACCTTAAAAAGAAAAAAAAAAAACAAAAAAATGGAGGTTGTCGTGTTGATGGAGTGGTGCCAAATTGGAATTCAAAACTTCCCGTTTACACGTTCAAACCAACGGCACCCCAAATTAAATTAAAATCAAGAAAACAAGAAAAAGAAGCGCGCACACACATTGGATTGCTTTCAAGATTCTCCTTCGCTGCTTTTGCTTTTACTTATATATAACCGCTTTTGTTTGATTTTTTTATTTTTTGTCAGAATTGCTTTTGTTGTTTTTGATCTTGTTTTGTGGTTATACATGGCATTAACGCAGTTTTTCTTTTTCTTCTTCTTTTCTCTCTTTTTTTTTTAAAAATAAATTCAAATTTAAAAAGCATAATTAATGTCTGACGATCTCATTAATAAAAATTATTTGGAATTTATATTGTATAGTGATCTAAGCTATTAAATAGTTAATAAAACAAATGGATATGCTGAGAGGCAATCCTGATTCTCAGTAATTGAAATTGGAGCGCAGACAAAATGCAAGCGCCGTGTGGGACCTCCTTCCTTGTTATAGAATCTTCACAGTGGCCCACACCTGGACGACGGTGAGTTGAGTTGCAGCTTGTCTCCAAGCGCAGCAATGGCCAGTGCCCAGATAAGATAACAGGGCCGACCCCGAATTTTTATTGCAAGCTAATGTTAGGCTATCCAGAAATACAAAGATTATTAGTGAATATGGATTGGTTGTGCCGACAGACAGACAATTAAGAGAGCAATGTCAGAATTACTCAACTCAACTTCCGGCATGCTCGAATTCATGGAAGCCCTTTGATTTTGCGGGTGAGGCTCTCACCCAAGTCAACAGTGCTATTAACTAGTCGAAGGCACAATCATAATTGATATACACATTTTGTCACATTATCTGTTTTATTGCTTAAACGTTTTGTATTCACTTTTTTTTTTTTTTGTCATGTTTTGGAAAGTAGAATTTTAAGCAAGAAACAGACAAAAATTAACTTATAGTCAAGAATTAATGAGGATATTAATTACATTTTCATGCCGTCCTATTCCTTTTGGGTTGAACTACACATTCCAGGGGGTTCTTCTGCAATTGAATTTGTTGATTCCCCACTAAAGAGAAGAGAAGAGAAGAGAAGAGAGGAGGCAATGCGTGGCACCTAACAAAATAATTGCCTTTGCACCTGTAGGCGCATTTTGTAATCCACAAACAAGGGGATCATTGCAAAGATTAGGCTTGCCTGCAAAGCCACCATGGATCTACATCGTGCTCCTTTTAAGTTATTATTTGGGGCGCAACCTGTCCAATGATGCAGCTGACTTTCATGACTTGAAGTTGTTGTTATTAATATTATCATTTGCCTCATTAATTTCGTGAATTTCATAACAAGGTTCAGCTTTAAGTATTGACTAATTTTAACCAATGTGTGCTATAGATTGCATGAAACCAAATGCAAATTTTAAATTCTATGCACACGAGGATGAAGATGGGAAAGAGTCCATCACGACTTTGGAATTCTTTAGTTGAGCTCTCTTTTGTCCATCAAATTAAATTAGTTCTAATACCCACAAAACCTATCTTCTCACGCAAAAGCAAGACAATTTCATTTATAAGGTGTAATCATATGATTCGTTGTTTTATTGATTAATTAGAAATTCAATCTCTTGAAAGTTTCTTCTACCTCAAAATAATCTTATTTTTTGATTATATATATATATAGTTATAGTTATAGTTATTGAGAGGCAAATAACAAGCTACGTCATTCGGAAGAGTTTAATGTGTGACTATTTTTCAAACTTTATCCAATAATTTTAATTTTTAAATTGAATAATTTATTGTAATGAAAGCAAAGTCTTTGGGTGTTTTTTTTTTTTTTATTTATCTATATCCTGTATCTCTATCAACTTGTTCTAAAATACTCAAATTGCTGAGTATGATTCGTTTTATTCTTTATCCATGTTCCATGGATAAATAGAGACTCTGCATTATTCTAATGATTTCTAATACTGGGTTGCTTTAACTTCGAAGCAAATGTGATATGACGGCGTACATCTATATATTATTAATTACATCTAGTTTGTCACCCCCGCATAGCTCTTAATTTCGTAAAATTCATTGCACGAAAGCAAACAACGCACACGTTGCTGACTAGAGGAAGCTTCAGCGAATTTTTGCTTTACTCAATTTTGCCTCTTGATACTTAAATCATCAATAGAACATAGCTTCATTTTTCAAGTCGCAAATTCACTGTTGAGATTCACTAACGATTACCCTTTTAAAATTTTTTTTGGCTTTGATCTCCAGACTTGGAAAGTGTACACGAAACCCTATTGTTGGTCAAATGGAGTGAGTAAACTTGTCAACTCATGAAAATAGAATGCACAAGTTAAATTTGGTGCACTTTGGCATGTATAAGATATAAGAAGGAGAGTTCATATACATGCGAGAGTCTCAAAGTCCCACGGCTCCCGCCATTTTTGTTGCATCAAAGGCCTCGTGCTCAATTTTTGTCAATGATATTTTAAACCCTAATCTTCTGTTTCCTTAGATAGATACGTGACACAACATGAATGTATTAGAGCAGGGGGAGTTTACACACGTTAGTCGTAGTCATCTTGCTCACTTTTTCAGTTATCAATTCGAAATATGTTAGGTTGGAAGAGCTATAAAGTTTAATTTCTTATCTCATATGTAATAAAAGGTAGGATTGAACTCAGTTGGTTGCCCCTGGCTATGGATATATTTGTTGGACGCAGGTCGACAAAACAATGATACTGCATTGACCTAATTGTTTGGAGAAGCTTGGAATCAATATCACCTGAAGTTTTCAAAACTCAGCTGTACAAAATTAAAGAAATGCAAAAGGGATAAAAGTTTCAAACATAAAGGCACAACAAAAGTAAAGAGCAGCAAGGATAATATTTTTATTTTTCTTTTTATTTTTATTTTTTTGTTGAGCAATAACGTGGATGATTATTATTAACCAGCAAAATGTACAATAATGTCTATCAATTCTATATCAAGAAATCAATAGTCTCGTGTACTTCAAGCAAAGAGTCGCTTGACCTTAAATAGAAATAAATCCATTATTATAAACACTAGCTCTTTTTGTTAACAGACAATTTAAGAAATCCCACCATGTAGTTACTGGCCAGATCTACACTACAAAATTCACTGGACCCTTTTTTAATTTCACTATTACATCTGTGAAAAACTTACCCAATATCTATGAGTATCAACACAAATCTCTAAATTTGTTTAACATTATCATTTAATCATATAATTACAGTATTAAAATCACTTTTAACAATTAAAAGAAACTTAATTTCATAAAAACTCTATTCCGTTATTATGGCCACTACCTTAAAAAGAGGTAAAAACACTTTTCCATCCTCCCATACAGTACTTCACCTGTTCTTACCACGGCGAGTTGTTTGAAATGGAAGGAGCCAACAAGAAACATAATTAAATTTAATACAAACTTAAGCAACGTGGATAAATATCTTATAAGAAAAGCCCATCTACTTGCCCACGGATGGAAACACATTCAGTGGACGACATTATTAAATTCAACATAATGGCAGCCACTTAAAATCAAACATGGGAACTGGTTTTGTTTCTTTTTTAAGTCAAGTTTGATTTGGCCAAATAATAATCACAACTTAAAAAAGAAGAATCAAAATTAACCAAAAAATGAAAAAGACCCTTGTAAATGGTAATGGCGACTCAGAGATTGGACTTGGTGCATCAGATTCAACATGTTTTTCTAACAGTAAGATAATATTATTACTATTTATTAAAATTATATGTATATGAATATAAGTAGACTCTAAACAAAAAAAAAATATAATCATATGTACACGAGACACAAAAAAATTGCTCCTGGAGTTTCAAAAACAAGGAAACCCTCTTTATAAAGCAAAAATCATATTAATATATATATCTCAACGTAACCATTCAATGGCACTTAAATTAAGCATTTACACCTAGATTTAGAAAAAAAATCAATACTTTTAAGTAATTCTTATTTTATTAGTATATTCACAAAAAAATTACACTCCTTTAAACAAAAGATAAACAAAGTCGAGTCTTTAATCCTGGTATTTATATTTTTAAATATTGATACTAATTTTCAGGGTCTTCCATCTTTATTAATAAGCCACTTGATAGGCATAATCAAGTCATTTTCAATAATTAAAGGGGCATCAGACTAAACGTTTACCTAAAGAGAAAAAGTCATACAACATTTGAAGCATGAACTTGAGGCAGGCTTGAGTTAAGTAAGTGAACTAAAGGAATGAAACAAAGAAAGAAAGAAAGAAAGAAAGAAAGAAAAAACATAGAACAAGTAGAGCAAGTGAAACAAATTAAAACCAATACCTAGTCCTGATGGTTTACTATAAATCCAAGCTCTCGAAATTAATTTGAACCATGCTTGAGTAATAATTAATTAGTTTAGATTTACTCTATTGAACGTGGGAGTTTTATTTAAACAAAAAAATCAGATTTATTAATAATTTTAAGAAAAAAAATTGTCACATGAAGTTATTTTGGCTTTAAGAATTATTGAGAATCAACTAAGTTTTTTTTTTCTCTCATTTTTGTCAGTATAAATATACACAACACTATTTAGCCAACCCAGGTTTCCACGTCATTTGAAATTAAATATTTTCGTCATTTTGTTAAACAAGCTACGTTTCTTCACTTTTCTTTTTGCTTTTTTTTTTTTTTTTCAAATGTCATGGTTTTCCAATTACGTGCTTTTTGGCCGATTGGTTTGGTTTCAACGTTTGAAAGCAGTTCTTGATATTGTTGTTGGGTTTGATTGCTTGTTTTGAGGTTTCGTTCTTCAATTTTGGGCATTGATCAGGCTAGATTGGTATTTATTTGGGGCTTGCATTTTTTTTTTTAATGTTTACGTGATGTTAACGATCAATTGTTTTGATATCATTAAGAAATACAAATGATTATATAGATATCGAATCTTATCAATTAGTTATATAATAAAAATTTGTACCTATTAATAATTATACAGTAAATTCAAACAAAAAAAAATTCTTATATAACAATAATAAATATTTAATTTTTTCATATTATTAAAATCATATTAAATTATACTCCGTTAATTAAATTACTATTTAAATATTAATTCACTAATATGAATTTAATTATTTAATTTATAGTTAAACATTAATTTAAAAATTGTGACAAATTTAAACTAACTGCAATAAATAATAATAATAAATCATAACACCCAAAAGAAAAGGGATATGATTGTTCCATGAAATTTGGTTTTGGGGTTTGATTGTGGTTTCTCGTTTCTTACTTGCACTTGTGTATGGGTCATATGCATGCATTTGATCTCGCGAGACGGAAGTTTTTGAGTTCTTTTTTTTTTTTTTTTTTAATTTAGAATTCGGAATCCAAGGTTGTTAGGACGATTGGGCTTTTCTGGATTGTAAGTGGGCTTAGCATGGGATTGAATTTTTGTTGGGCTTTTCTTAAGTTTGTCGTTTAGGCCGGGGGCTGAAGTTCAAATTTTCTGACCTTTTAAGGATCCAGTTGCCTTCACGTTGTTATTATTATTTGAACACAGAGAGAGAGAGAGAGAGAGAGAGAGAGAGAGAGAAATAGCTTGAAAAAATGGAAAATGAAGAGGATGAGGCACCGATCGCAGTTGAAATTGACGTGCAAAAGTCAAACTCTGGCACCCAATCGGATTCAAAGCTTCCCAGAAGCGACGACGCAGCGGTTGGGGTCACCGTCATCACTGGCTATCTGGGTGCTGGCAAATCCACTGTGAGGACTCTGTTTCAGATTAACCCTTCCCCCCCCCCCCCCCGCCTCACCTCTCTCCAAAACCAATTTGCCTTCTTCTTATTCAAATAAGTTTTTTTTTTCTTTTCTTTTCTTTTTGGAGCGCTAGTTTCGAAGTCTTTTTTGCAATAAATCGAATTGAATTTTCTTTGTTATTTGTCTCTTCTTGTTGGGAAGTTGTTCTGTGTTTTGTGCCTAATTGCTAATTCGATTGGTTGTTTTTCTTCTTCTTCTTCTTTTTTTTTTGGGGGGGGGGGTTTAGCTGGTTAACCACATCTTGAATTCTCAACATGGAAAGAGGATTGCTGTCATTTTGAATGAATTTGGTGAAGAGATTGGAGTTGAGAGGGCAATGATAAATGAAGGAGAAGGCGGTGCCCTTGTTGAGGAATGGGTTGAGTTGGCCAATGGGTGTATTTGCTGCACTGTCAAGCATAGTTTAGTTCAAGCACTGGAGCAGCTTGTACACATGAACGAAAGGTAATCTCCCCCGCCCTCTCATTTTGTATACAGTTGTCTCACATATTGAGAGGTTGTGATGAGAAAATGGGCTACACTAGTTCTCTTAGGCGGCAACTTCTTTTGCATGCCTCAGCTTATCTGCTACAATTGCTTTATTCTTCTTGCTCCTATAGCATTATTAAGGTGCCAACATAGTAAAAGTAGTATAATTTGAAGCCAAAATTCTCACTTGTTCAATGTTCTACACTTGTTCAAAAAAGTGATATTCTGTCAACTATGTATCTGTCTTCCATAGACTAGATCATATTTTAATTGAGACGACAGGGTTAGCCAATCCTGCTCCTCTTGCGTCCATTCTTTGGCTGGATGATCAGCTGGAATCTGCCATCAAGTTGGATTCTATAATAACAGTAAGTGTCATATTTTTCTTGAATCATAATGTTATAAGTTCATCTGTAACCCTTTTTTAACTGGATGCCAACCATTCATGTTTTGATCATTCTCTTTAGTTATTAATTTACCTCTTACTGTTCAGAAGGCAAACTAGATTTAAGATGGAGAATGAAATAAGGCAACAAGAACTGAAAAATTGAGGATTTTACATAAGCTGTAGTCAGAGCATATTTAAGCTAACTGGAATCCCATGCTCTCTTTAATACCTTGAAAGAACCAAGGAAAGGAAATTTGAGAAAAAGATTGATGAAGGAGACATGAGAAAAGGGAATTCAATCTTTGTTTGGATATCTAGGAAAAACCTCACAAGTACATGCATGTAGTTATCAAAGTGCAAGGTTTTTTTTATGAGGGACATTACACTGATCTTTAATGTCCCCCGAGTGAATTTGCTAAATTTTCCTCTTATTTGGAGGGAATATGAGATTTTTTTTTTTGGCATCTTTCCCCATTTTGCATATCAGCTAATCGAGGCAAAATAGGATCTCTCTCTTTTTTTTCCCCTCTTTATTGCTACATGGGGAAGTCATTGACACTGATCTTAAGCAAAGATTGTGTCTATAAAAGGAATAGTATAATCTTTTTCTTTTCAATTTTTGGTTCAAAATAATTTGATCATTTTAGTATGTTTAACTCGTAATTTTCTTGTCTCCGATGATTTATGTGTATGTGACTTGCTATGTTATTTTGTAGGTGCTAATCTTTTTAGAGTCAGTGACTTATGTTCGTATAATGTGTTTATGATATAGGTTGCAGATGCCAAAAATCTTCATTTTCAGCTGGAGAAGTGCCACAGCTCGTCTGCATTTCCTGAAGCATTTCTCCAAATAGCATTTGCTGTAATTCTCATTTTGTTCTCAATTCATAACTTATGGTGATTTAATAAAATTCTATGCTTATGAAGCCTGTTCCTGTGCAGATCTGCATGTACATGTCTGTATATCTACTTGTTTATTTTCTGCATTTCTTTTAGGAGCATGAATCTTATATTTGCTTTTTTTTTTCCCTCTGAAATTTCTGTTGACTTCATTAGTAATGATGTGTTGAAAATTCAGAGACTTAAATGTGTTGCTGTTTCTTGTAGGATATTGTCATTCTTAACAAGGTTGATTTGGTTTCTTCAGAGGGTCCTGAAGGGGCTTTGAAAGAACTGGAGAAGGAAATACGCAATATTAATTCCATTGCCAACATTATTCATTCCACTCGATGTCAAGTTGACTTATCAAAGATATTGAGCTGCCAAGCATACGATGCTACAGTAAGTTGAGCTGAAGTTTGCATATATTGTTTCAGTGCATTGCTTTAGTTTATAATGATCTTTGGTTGAGTGGATATTTACTTGGAGTTTTCCCATGTTTGGTTGCTAGCACACTTCTCATTTAGAAGCACTATTGGAAGAAAGCAGGTATCTAACTACCACAGATCTTCATGATGGTGGTGTGCGAACTCTATGCATTTGCGAGTCAAAGCAGGTTGATCTTGATAAGGTAGTTAATCTGAATGATTCCATTGATAGGGCTGGACAATCTACTTTGGAGTTTGGTACTTATCTTTAATTTTGGGCTTTTTTTTTTTCGGGGGAGGGGGTGGGGAAAGGGCATTGCTTGTAGAAAAGAGGGGCTTTCAATGAACTACTGATTTATGATTTTAACACCTTTATTCCTTCACTGTTTCATTTGGATAACATGATTCTTGTGAATATGAACCACTTGGGAAAAAATCTGATGGGATATTCTAAGGCAACCACAATAATATATTTTCTCTTCATTTGCATCATGAAAGACAAACGCCTTCTTGTCTAAGCAAAATTTTGTGGCCATATCCATGGTATCCCTGATAATTTTGTATTCAAAATGTTACAGGTCCGTTTGTGGATTGAGGAGATTTTATGGGATAAGAAAGATGACATTGATATATACCGCTGCAAGGGGGTTTTGTGTGTTCAAAACTCTGATCAACTACATACTTTGCAGGTACTGTGCAAAAATGTATCTATGGGACGGCAAAATTTTGAGTTTCTGAGGCTGTGACTGTTTTATTTGAAACTTGTTATTCTGTTGTTCTGGTCCCTGCACTCCGATTTTTCCACTGTAATTCCTATTGGTGCATTAGCTATTGAGTTTTAAATCAAACAAAAAAAAAAAAACCCATCAGTTAGGGTCCTAGGCTTAATTTAGGAGCCTGGTTTATCACTATGACCCTTTAATCATACCTTTGCCTTTCTGAACCTCCTTCCAGTTTGCTTTTGTTGGTTTGTTTTCCTAATTTGGAGCTACTTTCTTCACTCTGAGTTGGTTTGGTTAATCCGTTGGATGCTGACTTGAGTGAACCATCCCTTTCTGGAAAAACTGCAGGCTGTGAGGGAGATATATGACATTGTTCCAGCTCGCAAATGGAAAACTGACGAGAATCCAATGAATAAAATAGTATTTATAGGTTTGAATAATGCAATTACTGCTTCATAATCATTGTTGAGATTTTTTGTGCGACACTAGTTAGAGTTCACATGTCAATTTGCTGCCTTGTGCAGGGCATAATTTGAAGGAGGATATTCTGATTAATTCCTTTGGATGTTGCACAACTTCGAGTTAGCTTGTTATGATCCTTTGCAAACTTATGATTGGACTGTTGCAAGTGGATGGTAATCCAATTTGGAGGGCTTTGCTGTAGCGCCAATTTGGTAGAGGCCACGTAAACAGTTTGTGTTCATTTGTGTGGAGCTAGATAATTGATTCAAATTTCTCTTCCAAAGCTTTTATCCCATTCCCTGCCATTTTTCAGCTGTTTTAGCTCATGACAAATCGGGTGATCAGAACTAATTGCCAGTTAAATTTCAAAATCTGAAATTAAAGAAAAGAAATGTATTACTATGGTTTCCTTTCCATGTTATCTAACCATCTGTTTTGTGAGAGAGTAAAAAAAAGAAATAAAAAAAAAGAAAATAAAAAAATGAATGAAAACAAAATAAAGAGTGAAATTTGAGGAAAAAAAATAAGAAGTATAATTTTTTTTCGGTATCTTGTTAGATAGAAGTTTAAGTTTTTAATCACTTAATATTTTTTTTGAAAGACTTTGATTGACTTTTATTTTATTGAGTTTGCTATCGTTTTGACTTCATATGACTTTGAATAAATGGGGACATTTTGGGCTGGAAATAGGTCATGAGCATCAAGCATATTTCTCTGTGTTTTTCTCTTTGTAGGTGTTATTAAGCAAAACCTTTCAGCTCTCTCTCTCTCTCTCTCTCTCTATTCGTCTCTCTCTGCAATTGAATAATTGGAGGAACTGTGGGGACGGTTTGGACTTTCTCTTTTCAGGCTGCCATCGCTGGTCAATTACATTGCCTTAGTCCTCCAGATTTTGTAGTTTGCAGAGATTCATCAAAAGGCAGAAAGCTAGAGGGTGGTCACACAGGTCAACTTTCAGCAATTGCTTTATTTTCTCCGTGTATCAGGGGAGGAGGTGGAGTCAAGAAGATGAATACTGGTCTCGGCTCAGTGACCCCTCTGGTCAGGTTGTTTCATCATCCTAGGCATGGCACTTGCATTCAGATATTTCGTCCAAAATTGTTAGACCACAACCACGGTTGCATATATTGGATGCCAAAAAGATTATTCTGCCTAAGCTTCAAGTTTTCTACAAATGGCGACAAGGTTAAATTTACCTTCTTTAAAAAAATTTTTTCTATACAATTAAATTTATCAGTTAATACATTGATAGTCAAAATTTCTCAAATTGTGATGTCACAAATGATAATAAAGTTAAAGAATTTAGGGATGCTGAGGAGCCACTCGAGAAGAGTTATTTTTATTTTGTTTAATAATTTATTCAACTTATAAATGAATCAGTCAAAATTATAATCCAATGCCCATTTAGATGGTATCAAGTCGCACATTGCAAATTGAATTCGAACGAAGCCCTCTGGTCTTGCTGCTGTACCAAATCCCAGTTGCTGCTATGAACCACACGCGGATCGAAGCAGCGCTTGCTAAAGAATGCTCAAATCGTATGCATGCAACTCTGAGATTATGGAGAAGAAATTAGTGTGCCATGTATATATATGGCTGCCGATGGTACATCCACCATATTTAATTGCCTTCGCGGTGCCTCACCATAGGCCGCCACCTTAGCCCTTGAGGGCTTTGCTCCAACCCCAAGAACAATCGGCCGAGGCTTCGGTGCTCCGAAGACTTTGCCTCCCTTACCTTCTCCCAAAAGTCCAACATCTCCTTCTTTGAGTTGGATTGTATCTAAGGATCTACTATTGTTATGATATACCCATCACAATATGTTTGATACATTTTATAACCAATTTTTTACTTTGTACTAAGAGGTGGTTTTCTTGCAGGAAGTGAGCTTTCTTTTTTTTTTTTTGAACAAAAAAAAAAAGAAAAAGAAAAATAAAATTATAAAACTCGTGACCAACTCAGTTTTGGTCAATTTACTTGTAATCATCATAAGAAAAAATGAAATAATTTTTGTCCTAAATTGCTAATTTCCAGTTTTCATCAACAACACCTCTTTATTAATTTACCAAGCATTATGAGTTACATCGCCTGTTTGACCTCCAACTGCTAAAACAAAGTGGGGCCTAAGTCCCGTGAGCGTTCTAATTTGACCACCAATTATCTAACGATATCAATTCTTCAGATTTAAATTATAAAAGAGCTTCTATAAACTGTAAATTTTGAAATCATTAAACATTAATTAATTTATGTTTAACTGAAAACACTTAAATTCTTAACTGCAATTACAATTCTAATAAGTACATTTATAGACCTACATGCGTTTGCCCTGTGTTTATTATTATTCGACTGAAGTTACTGAACCCCTGTAAATTAAAAAAAAAAAAAAAAAAAAAAAAGGAGACCAGATCAATCAGAGGCATTGAACAAGATAGAGAGACCCAAAATAAAATTCACTGTACTTGTTTCATATTATTTTAAATAATTAATTCTAAATAAAATTTTAATTCCACATCTTTAGTTTTAAAAATAATTTCAATGGCATTTGACCATAGTTCACCGATTCACGTGTTCCAAACCTACTTCTGAGCAGTATTTTTGACAGATAGAATTCGACAAGTACAACCAAAGCAAACTAGGAATCCCGAAAGCCCCCAAGTCCCAAGAAGAGTCCTCGTTCTATAAAATCTCTCAAGGGGGTGTTACGTTGCTGTCCTCTCTTCTCTCTCTCTCGCTCGTACGCGAGAGAGATTCTGATTGCTACGAGGTAAAAGCATTATCATACTAAGCTTTTTCCTTTTTTTTTTTTTTTAGGTTTTTGGTTTTCTTCTGGATTTTATGATTGTAAAGTTCTTGTCTTTTGATTGAATTCAGTTGCTTTAATGCCTCGACGAGTTGGTTTTGTTTGTTCCTGACTCATTGACTTGATATTTGTTTATCTTACATGGTCCTCTGTATATATTTTTTTTGGGTCCTATTTTTTTTTAGATCTTCTTTGTGTGGTTGTTCAGAGTTTGGAATCATTGGAACTGAAAACATGCTTACCCACTTTGGAGAATTGGTGTTTTTTTTTTTCGCTTTTAGTAAACTAAATAAATTGTTAATGTTCTAAAAAATTGAATTCTTAGGTTGCTTGTCAAGAAATTGAGGATTTACTTTAACTCTTTTGGTCTCTAGGGTTTTGATCCTTGATACTCGATTATAATCAAGATTAAACTTTTTGTTCCTGATTTTGGATAAAACTGAACCGAAGTTTAACTAATAATTGGCTTGGCTGTTTGTGATAATGCTGAGTGAATTTTTATGACATCCGTGTCTCAATTCTCTTAAAGTGTATCGTTAATGTTACAAAATCAATTTAGCACAATCTGTTTATGGTCCAGGTCTAGTAACAGGCCTCTGGCTAATGATGTTAATCAACTTTCGTTGTTGATACATCCTTTCGTTGTTTATCATGAATTATTCATCTTGTTTCTGGCACATCTTTCCCTATCTGTCATCTGGTGTTTATTTGCAATTAATGTGCATCCTTGCCTTCGTACCATCACGGTGTATTTCTTCTTAACTTGCCTCCAATTGCATGCTTTGTCTTCAATCATCTATGCTGTGCTTTTGGTATGATCCATTCTTTAATCATATGTTATGTGATCTGGCAGATATGGGAACTCAGGCAGAATTATCTGCCATTGAACGACCACAGGTAGTGGGTAACTCCTTTGTGCAGCAGTACTACCCTTTTCTGTCTCAAGCACCAGAATTATTGCACAAGTTTTACAGTAATACAAGTGTGGTTAGTCGGCCAAGTGGTGATAATTTGCTTTCCTCTGCATCAACCATGGATGTAAGTTCTATGGAACAAAATTTAAATGTGCTTTCTCAGTCATAAGTTCTGTTGAATAAAATTCATATTTGCTCCTTATTAGTATAAATTTTCTTCTGCTGCTTCATCATCATGCAATAATTCTAGATGTAGGCATTGACACACAGAGCTCACACATGAGTAATGACTTCTTTAATCCTAAAGATATTACTTGGACACTTCTTCTTATTTGAGCAGCAATATTGTTTAGTTAGTTGGTTCTGAATTGTGCTCTTCTTATAGTTGGTTTATTTTTCTTCCCTTCATCATTTAGTGTGATCATTTTCCATTGTAGATGCTTTTTCTATGGTGATGAATGTTTTCCTTTTGGAACTTTCTATTTACTTTAATATATACTGAGGAGTAATTTGAAATTTCTTGTTCTCTGTTGTAGGACATTGAAAAGCTGATACACTCACAAGATTATAAGGATTGTGTGATTGAGCTTTTGACTGTTGATGCCCAAGATTCTAGTGAGGGTGGGGTGCTTCTGTTGGTGACTGGCATCTTAACTGGAAAGGAAAAGACTACAAGAAAATTTACTCAAATATTTTTTCTAGCTCCACAAGAAGATTTAGCCAGACCAGCAGATAAATTTGTTGTTTTGAATGATGTCTTTCGATATATAGACGAAGAAGAAACAGAAAAATTTGACTCTATTGAAGCTAACAGTCCTGCAGCAACTACCCCTGTGACACCAGATCCTGGTATGTTTTATATTCCTTTTGCACCAGCTGATATTTATTCTTGACTAGGGCCTTTTTCTTTTGTCATTGCAGAGCCAGGTCTCATTCTGATTCCAGATCACTTTGAGCCAAATTATGCAGCCAACACTGTGGAGGAGGAGACCAACCTAGCAGAAGAATCTAATGGTCCATTGGACACTGGAAAGGTGCCTGCTGAGAATGAGGTTGTTGCTAGCGATTTACCTTGTACAAAGCAGGATGATGCTCAAGCAGCCTCAGTTGTTGTGACTCAGAATGGTGCTGAAAATGTCTCTGAAACAGATGCTTCAGATATCCAGGATGCTACTTCCAAGAAATCTTATGCATCAGTTGTAAGTTCATTTTCCTGTCTTCAAGGAGAAACATTACCTGACATTTGTAATCTCTGACATGTTGCTGCTCCAGGCAAATGCCTTGAATTTTAAGAACCAGCCATTCCAACAACGAATTGTGCCTGCCAAACCTGTGCAACAGACACATGCAACTGTACCTAATGCATCATCTCCTTATCCTGTTAGCAGCAATCCTGTAGAAAAGAGCAACAATTATATAGGTGTTTATTTCTGTCACTTTTTTTTTCCAGCTCTCAATTATCCTTTCTTTTTTCTTATATATATTTTTTTCTCAATTTACCCATTGCAGTCAAGGGGCACTCCATCTTTGTTGCCAATTTACCCATGGATGCAACTGTGGAACAGCTAAGAGACACTTTTGAGAAATTTGGACCCATTAAAAATGATGGTGTTCAAGTCAGAAGCTATAAGGTTTGCATTTATTCAAATCATGTGCAATCTCTTTGTGGATGGTTTGTTACTTGATGTAATACTAATTATCTGCAACTCCATGTACAGCAAGAAAAGAATTGTTTTGGCTTTGTGGAATTTGAATCAGCTGAAGCTATGCAGAGTGCACTGAAGGTATTTGTGATGCTTTCTATTTTTTCTCTCTTTTTTCTTGGTTGTCTTGTGTAGTGGCTGTTTTTACTTATTGCTAATCTGGATTGTTGTGAAACTTATCAAAGTCAGTCTCTGACTCTTTTCTGTGTTGTACTTATAAAAAGGGATTGGCTGAGTGACTAATGGTCAACAAATCATATAGGTCAACCGACATTTATATGCAAACCCACGCATGCCATGTTTTACTTCTTTGGGAATTTGGTGAGGACATTTTGTCATTCACTCATTATCAGTTGATTATCTACTTGAGCCAAATTATACCGTACCGACATTGAGAGTTTCATTTTACACATCTGAGAAGCTGAATCTGTTCTTGAATTATATAATGAACTAACTCTGGTGATGGAGATCTTCTCCTATGTTATTCTGAATTTCAAGATCATGATCTTTCAGATTTCTTCCATCATGATTGGCAATCGAAAAGCTCATATTGAAGAAAAGAAAGGCAAGTTATAGTTTTTGTAATCATTCTTTTTAATTGTAATTTTTAAGTGCTATGATAGTAGGTCTGCTTTGGATTATGCGTTGATTATTATAATAAAACTGCTAAGAGCACCGCTAGCTTTTCCAAGGAAAGCAGGGAGCCCTGTGCATTGGTGATACCCACTCCTACTTTTTCCTATGAAAAAGATGTTGTTTACTTACTTCATGATAAACATGAATGTAAAATTTATAGCTTGTGTTTTCTTTGCAGCTAATGGCAATGGAGGGAAGAACTCATCAAGAAGGGGCGGCTTCAGAAATGAAAACTTTAGGAATCGTGGTAACTTTGGCGGAGGCCGTGCTAACGGGAGAAGTGAGAATGAGAATCGGGGTGGATTCTCAGATCAAGTCGGGGGAACTACTGGGCGGAATGGAGACGTTAATCAGAAAGCTTATCAGAATGGGGGAGGAAGGGTGCCTCGACAAGTTTTCTCCCAAGCTCATGGTGGGAAGAACTAGGCTGCTGTTTTTTTCCTACTGGATTTTTTCTAACTCCATTTATTTTCCATCCACTTCACATCCAGATAAAATCAAATTTAGCAGGTCAAATTGTGGAAGTTTAATTTTTAATTTTTAATTTTCCTCAGTGCAATTGATAAGAGTTATTCTTTGGTATTTTGCACTTAGGTTTAGAGTAAAGCAGGCTGTGGGAGGGATTTTCTTTTTCTTACTCTTTTTTTTTTTGTTTTTAATTAATTTTTCCTTTAAGAATTTATGGGAAAACCTATATTTCTGGGGCAAATTTGTTTAAATGGATTTCTGACGCAATATTGGTTTTACCAGTCTTTATTTGCATCTTTTCTGTTCTTTTAAATGCTTCCAAGATTTGATATTCGGTTTGCATTTTATTTCAATTGAATTTGGCATTCTACCGTATGACTTCACTACGATACACAGCGTTTTCTCTTAAAAGCTTTGCATATTGCCCGTTTCTTCTTGTACAGCCTCAAACATAGGCATCTCTCTTTGCACGTCCGTTCAACATTATATCTGATATTATATCGCATATTCTATATGTTTAATTAGTGGCATTTCCCCTTTTTTAAATTTCTACAACCTTAAACAACTTCAATGCCCTGAGCTTGGGGCAAGTCACCATGAGCATGTCATTAGCTGCGCAATTTGTTGAGGCCATTTGTCATTAACTAGGCATTAATTTACATTCTTCTTTTGTTGTGGCCCTCCCACAATGCTAGTTTATAGTATTCTTTCCTCTTCAAAAACTTAGTTTCGTGGTAAATAGTAATTAACCAAAAGTTTCTACATGTCGTTTGTTATTAGGATTCGCATGCAAAGAAATATTCTCACCATATATTGATTTTCCTTTCTTTTCTTTCTCTCTGTTTCCTTTTTTAAGCAAAATGAGAAAGTAGAAGTGGTACTTTACAGTCTCACCTAATAAGCACTGCATGCTGAAACTGTACTCAACTCACCGTAAGAGCATATTCCATGGGTTCTGACTAGGACAATATTCTGCTGCTACCGAGCCAAAGCTAGCGATTTGGCGAGAAAAATAACTGAGCTGAAATAACAGTTTGGATGGTGGGTTTGGACATTCTTGGCGGTGTCAGTGGCGCCACCGAATAGGCGTTGGTTTTACATGACAAGTGAAAATACGTTTTAGGCTTCATGGCATTGCAAAGCCACGAGCTAGGAGACGGTAAAATCCCGGATGCTTGCATGCATGCACGCCTCCGGCTGCCACGCAAGCCTATACAATTCAACTGTCCTGTTCGAAAACATAAGTAGACATCATTAAATGATTCTCCCAACTTTCCTTGGGCTTTAGAATAGAAAAGTTCAGCTCGTGGCATCATGTGTGTCCGAGAATCTTAAGGAAAAAACTCCATGTCAACACCACTTGTGTGTCCCCCAGCAAAATTGTCGTACGAACAAAGAAAAATTAAATGCACGTAATCTTGTTACATTTGTTTTAATAGAGTAATTTTCTTAATTAAAAATTAGTGTCCGGACTTGTAATGAAATAATTTTATCTTTTCAACAAAATTGACCCTTTTTGCAAAATGATGTAAATGTGCTATTGGAATCATTATTCATGCGCGTGGCTATTCCATTGCCGAATGACCACAATTTTATCAACAAGATTGATCATGACCAAGGCAGGAGGTTTTTAGCTGAGAAGAGTTTTCAGAGGTTACTAGGATGAGTCGGGGAGAGAAAGCCACTAATTTTATTTTTTTTTTGAGATGATTGTTCCTGAGAGTCCGACTCTAAGACAATCAGTCACAAATAGTATGCGGTGTTGGTTCAATTGCCGCCTTATGTTGCTGCTCTTACTAACGTTGCTAAGAATCTTACCCCAAAAAATTACAAAGAGTCTACTCCAAGAAAATTTCTCAAAGAAAAAAGTTAGTAAAATGAGTGGAGGAGAAGAAGTTACTAAGGAATCTTTCAGGATGATTGTTCCTAAAAGTCCTACTCCAAGACAATCGATTACTAATAAGTATAGGGTTTTGGCTAAAAACTAGATCCATTTTTGGTTTATTCATTTTTCTCCAAATATTAATATTAAGTTTCTTAATTGGTTTCATGAACGGTGAAGGAACTTTGGAGTTAATGAAAGAATATTTTTAAAAGAAATTTTGACAAATTACATTTGTTATTTAAAGAAATGATAGATTTATTAATTTTTACATATAGAATTAATACACATAGTCATAAAATCTTTACATAGAATAGGAATTGATACTCTTTATTAATGTGTCTTAAATATACTAGGTTATTAGATTTTTCAAATTTTTTAGATACAGGATTTTGAGTCTAATTTAACTAATGGTCCAATTTATTTTAATTTTATTCATATTATTTTGTTTCTTTATTTGATTATAATATAAAAAAAATTTAACCTTAAATTTATTAATTTTACTATAGGCTATTGTCTTTTTTTTTTTCAATATTGTTGCACTTAATGGTCTAGTAAAAATTATTAATAGTGATAATTAAGGTTTCAATTGTAAGGCCTCTTAATATTTTTTTGGAGTACGATTTTAGTAACATCAATATAAGTAACAACTTCAAGTGACAATTAAAATAATATCATGTACTTATTAATAATTAATTATTTGAGACAATTTTATGTTGATTTGGAGAAATAGTAATGAGAAAATTTGTAGTAAATTTGTTTTTGACAAAATAAAATTACTTTTTCTCTAAATCATTACATATTTTCCTATTAAATTATCTATTTCATAATGTCTTCTCTTATAGCTATAAAAAATAAAAAGAAAAATGACTGTATCAAAAAGAAAAAATTATTCTAGAAGATGATCAATAATGAATATTACGCAGCTTTGGTTTTAAATTTTTCACCCATTAAAGTTATAAATTTATAATCTAGTTCATCATAGTTAAAAATAAATATTTAAGAAGTCCTAAATATTTGGCATTTTTGTTATTACGTTTTAAAACTTTTTAAATTTTCAAATTAATCATAAGTCTTTAATGTTCATTATGTATGAATTCTTTATTTAACAATACTTAATCAAACTATTGAATATGTAGTTTTGATTAAACAGAGATTGTATTAAAAATTACCAAAAATATGTCTTAAATTATATTTATATGCATGTTTTATTAAATTTTCTCTTTTTTTTATATATAAAAAGATAAAAACACTAAATTTCTTGTTTTTTCTCTAATTTATAGGGAAATAATGTAAAATTTTTGTCTTTTATATATCAAAGAAAAGAGAAAATTCTAATAAATATACACGTGGATGTACTTCTATATTTTTAGGGTATATTTTGAGATGGTATTTATAGAATTAAATTATGTATCTAATACTTCGATAAATTTATATATAAAAAGTGACTCAAATGAAATGAAAATTAATGGTTTAGGACTTAATTATAAAAATCTAAAAAAATTTAGAATATCTTAAAAACATATTTTCTTAAAGTATAACATAAATATTTTAATTCAATATAAATATAAATATAATATATCTTTTCTAAATTTAATTAGATAATACTTTAATTGAACTCATACTTATTAATAAAAAGAGAATGAAAAACCAATATATTAGGGAGATGTGAAAAATAGATGTGAATGTAAACACGAAACTATAAATATATAATAATAATAGTAATAATAATAAATTATAATTGATATATTTTTTTATAATTAATAATTAATGATTATCATTAAATAATGCAAGTTTAAATCTAATTTTGTGCTTATTTTTCATGTCTTCATATTGAAATTTAATGAAAAAAGAAGAATTTATCAAGCTTAAGTAAAATCATAAACAACATTATTTTTATTGAAATTCAAGTGCAAATTATACAATTAGAAAATCTTAAAGTGAAAGAAGATGAAAAAATAAGTAATATATAAATATGAAAGATTCATGAATTCAATTATTTAAAATTTTGAGTTAAAATATAATATTAAATTCATAAATTTATTATTTATTTAAATTCTACCTAAATTTTCCCTCAATTCTAGACTCTTGTGTTTCTCCAACGTCTTCATCTTCCCTAAAATCAATTAAGTGTGTTTTGGACAACAAAAATTAATTGAGTTTAATTCTTTAATTAAAAACAATTAGTAGACTATTTGTGAAAGAAAAATATTAAGGGTGCAGTGATAGAGTAAATGGACAAAAAATTTTATAGGCACACCAGTGAACTACAGTACGTTGTTAAAAATCAACACAGTGTTTTTTTTCAGTAACAAAAATTAATTGAGTGTAATACCTGAATTAGTCTTAATTTCGGGGTCACATCCGAGAGAAGTCGCTCTCAAACTGATTGGGGGGAGAGAGAGAGAGAGAGAGTTTTCATGGATGTGTGGGGACCCTCACCACATTGACACGTGTTATTATCTTGATTGTTGACACGTGGCGTTCAGCACCGGTTCCTTTTGTATTTCCCAGGAAAAGTCATAGAAAACTGGAGTGATGCCTATGTTGGACCCCACCGTTAATCCACACTCCACATCATGGGTCTTTTGTCTGGGACCACGTGCATGGCGCCCGCCTGCTCCTCCTCGGCGACCCATCGTCGGCGTCATGTCGATTACCTCCTTGACTAAAAAAAAAAAAAAAAAAAACGTTCTTCCAAACGTCAAAGTCTTTTATTTTTGGACAAATTTTTAAGTCAATTTGAGAAAATAATATGCCATCAACCTTAATAATAAATTCATCTGAGTCGTTTATGACTTAAATTATACTTGGTTTTAAATAATATAGCATGCGATATGTAACTTTTTCCAAGACAATTTAAAAGATAATAAATCCAACGGTTGGTAATAATTTATTCTTTTTAAAAAGATGCAAATGGAACGGCCGTCTCACGGCGGCTCGCCGGGTAAGCTGAACCGGCCGCGGTTGATCTGGTTCACGAACACCGTCCAAGACATATAGGGACCAAAACAAATCGCGGTGGCTGTCAACAAACCCAAAGATGTGAAGCGTCGCAACCACGTGGCGAATTGGGGACGCCTAAAATGGCCGACACGTGGCCCACTTCGGCCTGATTTGTCCTGCATCGCGACACGCGTCCTCCCCGAAGGGCCCACTTGTTTTGGCTAAACGGAACCCTAAAAAGGACAGGCATTTTATAAAACAAATATATGTATATATTAATGAAAAGGAAAAAAAAACAAATGAATAAATAAAAAGGTTTGTGTCAGTCATGCCCACGTGTCGGCTCCATGAACTCGAGAATTGCCACTTGCTGTCTCCGAGGTACTTTTTCCAGCCGATTTGACAAGGGCATTTTCGTCACTCAATAAACAATTATATCTTTTTATAAATGTTTTTTAAATCTCTGTAGCCCATCCTCTCTCTCTCTCTCACTCTCTGGGGTTGTCTGGTTCTCTTTTTTCCCTCTCTACAAATCAATGATCCACGCGCACAAAGATTTCTGGCTCTTTGCGCTCCTCAACATGCATCTCACTTCCCTTTTTTTGATAAAAATTTTCGTTTGGGTTTCTTTTTCTTTGCCTTTAAATTCGTAGCAACTCGGGAAACAGCCAACCAAGGAAGCGTTTCTGTTTTGCTATTTCGTACTGTGACTTGGGGTTTAATTATGTATCTTTCTTTTGTTGTATAGCCCTGAGGATTCTTTGAAGAAACAAACACTGAAAGTTAAAAAAAAAAAAGCTTTCTTTTTCGTTTTTTTTTTTTTCCACATGGGGTTCTCTAAATCAGATCAAATACGTCATCTCAAATATGTTGTGTTTCATTGTTTAAGAAATTGCTGTCTAATTCGTTGAAGCACTTCCCTGTTTTTTCTGTTCCTTTCTTGGCTTTTAGGTTTTGAACCCATTATGGGAGATGCAAATGAAAACAGATTCAGGAGTAACAGTAGCAGCAGCAGCAGCAGCAGAAGAGCAATGGAGGGCCTCTACTTGGAAATAAACAGACGCCCAAGAGATCTGTTGCAGAGATTCATGTCAAGCGATGCACAGCAACACAAGACACCGCCGAGTGAAGAGGAGGATAAAGAAGAGATTGAGCTGAATCTGGGGCTGTCACTGGGAGGCAGATTTGGGGTCGACAAGACAGTAAAGAAGCTGACGCGAGCATCATCAATAGCTGGCTCTATTCCATTGTTGAGGGAGCATGATGTACTCGGTACATCACCTGTATCACATCCTGTCCTCATGAGGACATCTTCTTTACCAACAGTGACAGAGGAGGCGTGGAGGAAAAGGAAGGAAATGCAGAGCTTGAGGAGATTGGAAGCGAAGAGGAGGCGAAGCGAGAAGCAAAAGAACTTGAATGGCAGTTTGAGGGAAGAGTTGAGTTTGGATGAGGAAAGGAGGGAATTGCTTGTTAATAGAGGGAATTGGACGCCAGCGTGGGCCAGGCAGGGCGTTATTGGGGCGATAAATGTGAATAGGGGCAGTAATAACTTGCAGGGTTTGGTTGGGCAGCAGCAAGGCTCCATAGGGTCTGTAGAGTCTCAGGGACGAAGCTCTTCTGGGATGTCAGAAATAGAGAGTAAGCTTATTCAAATTCGCATCTCTACCTTTTATTTATCTTATTGTTCACTTTATTCTTATGCTTTTCTAATTGCAGGGCTTTGTTAAACCCGTCATTTATTTGGTGGTTGGCACGTGGGTTAGACGAGTTTTCCAGTTTTGGATTAAATTTACCGCATTTTAGTTGGAGAGTTGGTGCCATTTTGCAAGTTATTAGCTTTACTATTCCTTTAGGTCCTTGGGGAATTGTGCTTTATCCAGTTTGGGGGAAAGGCACCGAATTTGAGATTGCCATTGTTTGTGATTAGAGACTCCCTTAATCATTTTCCAATTGAGTTACTTTGTATCAGTGCCGCTTGGGTGTAGCTTATTTTGTTTTCCGTGAAACCTTGAACAAATAGGAACGAATTGGAGGCCAAGGCAGTGGTCTTGAGAGCTATTGAGATGGAGTATTAAAGGAGGACCCCAATTGTTTGTTGCATGGTTGTGGGTTAATATATTGGAGCATTACCTTTCTCATTTAAAGGTGAGAGATATTTCTTGAATTATTCCGTTGCCGGATCAAGAAGGAAATGTTCAATATTATAGAAGGAGACAATGCCTCTATTAGTTGCATCCTTATTGTCTGGCAGCGGAGTCAACACTTAACAATGTGTATCAGTTGACTCAAGTGAAAAAAATATAATGTGATCACAGATGAGGAAAAAAAAAAAATTACATTTCATGCGTTGATTGGGATGCCCTTTAGCATTTCACCAAGCTGGTGGACTTTTTCATTTAAACTTGATTTGGTATTAAGTTGGGAACTTATTCATCATTATTTTTTTTATGGCAGTGATTTTTTTTTTCAGGGAACTGAAAGGTTCTGCTTATCATGATTTTTTATTGGTCCTGATGTATGTGCTTGGATATTTTGTTGTTGGTTCCATATTTCCATGCACCTGTAACGGTGATAACAAAAATTTTGCTGCAAATGCAGCTGGAAAAGATTCACATTCTTGCATACATGCTGCAATACATGCAAGAGAAAGGCCCTATGGATATATATCTGGACAAATAACTTTAGGTGTGTGATGCATTTGACTTACACTGTTTGTTTTTTGTGAAATTGAAATAAAATAGAGTTAAGAAATTCTTGTTCCAGTTGGAGGATGTTTAACTATGTTAGTTCCATTAAGCAAGTATGTATGCCTTTCTATCTTTTGTGATCCAAAATTCGGCCATGCTTGATGTCCTGGGTTTTGGAGGTGACCCAAGTCTGGATGCACTGGTTAAACTTGGCATTAAGGAGGGTACTAAGAGGAATAGCTCTGCACTACTTGTTCCCCCCTTATGGGTTTTGACCAAACATGCATGCGTCTCAAGTTGGGCTAATAATGCAGGTTGATGGATCCATTTTAATGGTTATTAGCACTATTTTCTAATTCATTGATAAATATCTGACCTGTGTGGTCAGGGGAAAGACCTTTTTGATTCAATCTGGTTACCAGGTTACAAAACTATAGGGTTTGGTGAAGGTTCAAATATATACAACCTTAAGCCATTTTTACTGGGCAAATATTTTCTTTGCTCTATTGTTTTCCACTGGCTTGTTGACACCAGTTGTTGCTGTTGGAATTCTTCTGCTTTTTGTGTGTCCTTGTGTAAATATATTTCTACAGTATTGAGATTGTGCATTTCTTTATATCACGTGTAACTTCCACTAAACATCCACTGGATTGTTCAGATGAGATGTATGGTTAGTGGGGTTGAAAGAATAAACCTTCTTTAAACAGACCAAAGGAGTTGCTTTCCTCACATTTATTACTCAAAAATGCATGGCCCCAACATGAACGTACAATTATTTTGAAAATCCATTGTCTTGCTTTTGTCTATAATATTATTGTGATTTCTGGTCGCAGTTAATTCATTTATGTTGTCTAGATGGCAGTGTTAGGGTGGTTTAAAAGCTTCTTGCTTGATTGGTACTTCTCACCATTCTGCAAGTATTCTATTTCAAAAATTGAGCTACTTCTGGAAAAAGTCTTTAGATGCTTATATTCTTTAATGGTACATTACAGAATGGTCCAGCACCTAAGATTTTTCTTAGCTCAATTCTTTAACTTTCTGGAAGGCAATGTTGTGCTATGGTGTGCTCCGTCATCTGATAGCTTCCTTAACATGTAGACTTATTGTGTCAGCTGTCAGCTAAGCCAGGATGTTGATTCATCAATGCTTGTATCTTTTTCAACTTTACACAGAGCAGAAATTGAATATCTAGATCTGGGATTTGTAATTTGATTTTTGAAGTGTGTTTTTCACACTTGTAGATTGTCTTCACTTAAAATGCAAAAATATCAATTAATATAAACAACTAGAAATGATTTATCGGTTTTGAAAGAGAGTCATGAGTGTGATTGTGGTTCCCACTCGGGAAGTACCAAATCATTTCAGAGTGTCTGTATCCTTCAGGTGCTTATTACTTGTATCATTGCTTGACCTTGTTTTCCCTGGCCATGGTATTTGGGTTATGTTTGACTCCTGAAGTGGATTGTTGTTTTGGGCGACTGTCCTTAGGCCTCTTCTGCCAACAAGCATTCCTGCTTTTCACTTTTCATGTTTATCCTTACTTGGCTTGTATCTGATACCTTTTTCTTTCTCTGTCACCTTTTCATGTTTTGACTTATTAAGAAACTGCTGATGTTTTATATAAACTTAATGTTGCATCCTCTGCAAGTGAAGGAGAAAATGGAGTGGTTTTTTGTGGTCTCATTGTTTCCCAACATTGTTTCACAGGATCAAGTAGTGTGGGTGAAGCTAGAAGCTCTTCGAGCAACCAGTCATTGCAAGAACGAAGTAATCACGAAGCTGCCAGTTCTTCAGGAGCAAAAACAAATGAAAATGTTCACAGAACCTCGAGACCTGAGATGGAAAATCCATCCGGGAAGTTTGATTCTTCAGAAAATAGACGGAGGGAAATTGGGGCAAATGCTGTGGAAGATATGCCTTGTGTCTTTACAAAAGGGGATGGTCCTAACGGTAGAAGAATAGAAGGAATCCTGTATAAGTACGGCAAGGGAGGGGATGTGAGGATAATGTGCATATGCCATGGCAGTTTTCACACTCCAGCGGAGTTTGTCAAGCATGCAGGTGGTGGTGATGTTGATTATCCGCTTCGGCATATAGTTGTAAATCCTTCTGGTAATTCATTTTCATAATGCATGCCAATCTATTTCACCCTTAAAAGAAAACTGGAGATGTTTAGTAAACAGGAAAATTGCATGAATGCTAGAGATAGAGTTTGATTCATTTTTTTTCTCCCGAGTCTCAGAGGGAACTTTTTTTATTATTATTATTATTTACTTTTCTAGAAGAGTTTTTCAGGTGGATGATATTGAAGCTGTTAACTAGCAGCTTTCTTTTCTTTTCTATCTATTCCCTTGATAAGTGAGCTTATGTGTTTTGGTAGAGATGAAAGACTGGGATGCAAAATCTTGCTCGCATCTTACCAGCACATTTTATGCAATGTTATGTGACAACCATGATTTAAGTACCAATGTTATCTGGTGAGAAAGTTCTTGGTGACTTGCATGACAGGAGAAAAGGTCGTGTGAGTGTTGGGCTATGACTCAACGTTAATACTCTATTACTTTAGATGGTATTAGGGCTTGTTATTATAGTATTCAGAAGCCCTTGGCGTGCTCCCATTGGCTGCGTTGGATTGAGGAAACATGCTGCTAAGCCCTTTGGCATGTAGGCTTGTCCTTCTGACAGGTCTGCTGTGACGGTTGGGCGTTGTTCTGCACAGAGGAGGGTATGGAGTAGGGGTACATGCGTCTCTTCCTTGGGGGTTTTGTTTAGAATTTGAAAGGTTCTCCTAGCAGGGTAGAAGCAGTAGGGTTGGTGGATGTTAGGAGTCGGGTTGCGGCCTCGCCAACTGTTGGGCTATGGATTGGCCGGCTACCTTTTCTAGAGTGGCTTATTGGGTAAGAGTTAATGGCCGGCTACCAGGCTTTAACTGGGGTTGTTCTAGGCTCATGACAACATTATCCCTTTCATTATTGATAAAACGTTTGTACAGCAATGGCTTCGTGGGATTAATACCCAACTTTAGAAACTTAAAATTGATTGAAACTCAGAGAAGAATGAGAAGAAGCTAGGTTCCCATTGCTCTCCCTTTGTTTATCTATGTATGTAATTGTTTGGTTGTATGTGCATCTAATTCATAAATTCTTTTTACTCTTCAAGAGGAAGAAAAAAAAAATAGAGAAAGTGCATTTCCTAAAAGATGACTTTCAGTACTACTCAATCAAAGTTCGATGGTTGGCAAAATTAATGGTGTTTTTATAAAAGTAATTGATAGATTAGTTATTTTTTCTTGGGGCTTAAATGTCTATACCCCTCAAACTAAACCGTCCAACCCAATTCCGAGCCATTGGCATAATGATAGCTGACCCAATTCTGAGCCATTGGCATGATGGTAGATATGCCAGTTGCTTATTCTCATGATTGTTTAAAATTGGGCCTGATCTACTGGTTAACCTGTCATGCTTTTTTGGTTCACATTAACTTCATTTTCACAGTTTATTACACAATCTCTGCCTCTCCCTCCCTCTTTTATCAATTAAAAATAGTGTTCTGGCAAGTGTAGTTGATAATTGATAAGTGATAACAACGTTAATAGACTAATAGTATCAGGGATTTTGACAGGACTACACATATTCTTCGCATTATGATCTCCTTCACCTTCTCCATTGAAAATTTAGGTAATGATAGACCATTTACCAATTTTATCATGCTGTTATTCTTTCCTTTATTGTTGCATTGCAGTTGACAAGTTTCTCGTTTTTGGACAATTAATACAATTAGGACATAATCATTTTCTCTCATTGCCACTTCAATTATTTCTTAAAAAGCTCATTGCTAGAAATTGACATATAATTTGCTCAATGGGACCAAAGGGTTAAAACCTTAGACAATTGTACGCGGGTGCATGTTTATTAAGAATTCAATATACAAGTTTTATTACGTATGTTTTTATTCTTATTATTGTTATATACGAGAACTGCATGCAAGTATGGGCATTACCTTAATGTTTTTAGGAAACACAGAGCATGTGGCTTTTTCCATTTTGATTTTAATGATTTTCCCATAATCAAGAAAAAGAGAAAAAAGTGATAAATTTTGAGTGTAGCATCATCAACATTATCATCATCATGGAAAAAGGACTTTTCTGTTCATCTCTAACAGCTACAACTAATAAAAGTTCTCAAATTCATAACTTAAGTAGGTTAATTAATTTTTTTTTTATATAATTAACTTAGTGTGGATCTTATTGAGTGATTCTGTGTGATCCTTGGAGTGGCTCGCAACTATCCAAGAAAAGTAGAAAAAAATAAAAGGGAAGAAAAGGCATATCTCGTGCAAATAATTGCAAGAAAATTTTTGGTTAAAAAAATATTTATTGTATTCTTGTTTTGTATGTTAGTAAAATTAATTTGTGAGCAACATACAATTATTTTTTGATCATATATTGTTTATTTGGACACATAAAATAATAAAAAAATGACACATAAAATAATAGAGAAATAGAAAAAAGTAAAAAGAAAAAGAAAAAAAATAAAAAAATAATTAATTTACCATAAATTAATTTATGAAATCTAATGTATAAGAGATAAGGTATATTGTATCCAAAATAGAAGAACAAACAATCTTCTTAGTGTTGAGATTAAATTTAAAATTGAAAATATTACTTTTAGGTATAAATTGTGGTAATCAAATACAATAATATTAGTGTACCAACCCTTTCTTTAAGGCCTAATAGTTTGATTTAAGTACAAATTCTAGGAATCAATGACTTATAAAATATTAAACATATAAAAAAATTGAAGAATAGGATTAAGCATTCACTATATAAAAAGGGTCTTAATTGAAAACATTAATAGCTAAAAAAGACATTGGGTAATCCCATAATTTAAAAAATGCATTAATGCTAATTAAAAGACAAAAGAGTTAAAAGTTAAAATATCAATGAGGGAGAATATTAATGAAAATATTTAAAGTAATCAAGAAAGATGTAAAAAGAATAAAATAAATTGTATTATAAAACACTTAAAAAGTCCAAATATTAACTCAAAAGGAAAAGTATCTTTTTTAAGCCAATAATGATGGAAATAAAAATACTGACAATAAAACTATGAGATTCTTTAAATCATTTATTCTATTTTTGTTAAGCATTATATGGATCCTTTGTAAAACTTGATGGTTTTATGCATGGTTAATCAAAGTTAAAAACAAATTAAGTCCTTTATAAAGTTATAGTTTCAATACAAGACAATCAATTAAAGTTAAAAACAAACTAAATAAAGTATTTAGAAATACCCATAAACACAACAACTGACAAAGCAACAAGCATTAAGAAGTCAAAACAACATAATAAATACAAACTTATTGGGTCATACACCTAAAGAATGATAAAAAAAAAAGGACTTATCTTGAACTTTTTACACCTTTGTCATAAAAAAATCAATCAAATTAAGCCTTTAGGAGGTCCTTTACATAAAAAATAATGGAGAGAGAAAAAAAAAACCAAAACACAAGAGAGTAAAAAAAAAAAAAAAAAGAGCATTTTGACCTTTGTTGATACCGATGCCGTTGTTGAAAAATGTTACGACACCATCATTAGAGTCCTTTAATGCTAACATACAAGTTACTAGAAGTTGGAAAATGCATGAATTGACAAAAAACTTAAGGCTAGCTGCTATGCCACTATTGCACACATTGTTGCTAGTCATCATTTATGCCCAAGACTAGCACCAGTCGACTCCTTAAGTGTCGATCTCTCAATTTTCATGCCCATGCATCAATTGGAGTACAAAATTAATACCTCTCATACGTATCATCTCTAGGTGTTGTTAATGCACCAAATTGA
This sequence comes from Ceriops tagal, assembly GCA_021533255.1. Lineage (NCBI taxonomy): Eukaryota > Viridiplantae > Streptophyta > Magnoliopsida > Malpighiales > Rhizophoraceae > Ceriops > Ceriops tagal. The sequence continues at coordinate 2,704,402 of CM038608.1, forward strand.
CATTGGTTAACTTAACAGGTGATAATTTATCAATTAGTGCCACCCATATTTTGATTAAAGGTTGACAAAGCTTCATTATTGGTGATAGCTACCCTTTCTCTTTACCATAAACAATTTTAGAAAATAATAAAAATTATTGATTTAAGGGTCAATTCTTAGGTTCCTTCACCATAAATTAATACCAAAATTCACGATTAAGGCGTTTATAAGCTTGCAAATGAAAAAATGGCCAAAGGGAAAATAGGTGTTGAACTTAAAATAAAAAAGACCTAAAATAAGGGTTTAGATGTTAAAGAAAAGAAAGGGAAAAAAAGAAAAGAAAAAAAGAAATTAAAAAAAGAAAGAAAGAAAGGAATAAAAGAAAAAAAAGAAATGAAAAAAAGAAAAAGAGATACAATATTTCTAATGACAATATTATTTTAAGACGTCTTGGGTGAGTTTATAAATAATAAATAACATTAATCCTTTCTAGAAAATTTAAAAAAAAATTCTTTTTTACTGTCTAGTGAAGAGGGTCACCATAAAAGGTACTTAAATCACTTTTAAACAATTCAAAAAAAAAAATCTACTTTTAACCTTTAATGCATAAGATGACTGTAAAAAACATTCAATTTTCATTTAAATATTAAAAAAAAAAATTCCTTTTATTGTTTAATATGTTGGATCACTATAAAAAGTATCTTAATGATCTTCAAAAAGAGAAGATATTCACACTTTCATGATCACATTTGATCTCTTTTTACTTTAAGATATAGTCCATTCATCAAAATTTAAGATTCCAAAATTTGAAAAATATGATATCATGGGATAATTTGTATACCACTTGACCACATACATACATACTTTTAATGAAAAATTCTTAATGCATTGTTTCTATGATAGTTTAACGGGTATGACTTTTTGCTAATGCATTAAGGAATATTAAAAAATGTTAGAGCCTAGAAAGAGCTTATAACAGCCTTTAAGGACAAGTTTAAATATATTTCTGAGTTAGAATTTACTTGGATGGATCTTTAAGGCTTGGAAAAGAAGTCCTAAAACAGGATACATAACAATAACATTATATAGATGTCCCAGTCCAACCTTCATTGTTAAAAAGGAATTGGTCTTCATTTTTCTTAGTACATTGAAAGCTCCCTATTATGACCAGTGGTAGGAAGTATATCAAGAAGTTTCATTAACTTAATGATTATAAGAGAAAGAATCAACGAAGGTATTTGAAAGGGTAAAATTATCAGTATCATTGCTAGCTTTATAATATCCAAGAAAACTAGTATGAAGAAAAAGAAAGAAAGTGAGGTCTAAGTAACTAAATATGATAATCAGTCAGGATTATACCTTGTTTACTAGACATTTGGCAACATAAAAGGGCGGTTTCACCCTTAATCATCATATCAACCTCACAACATATCTACCCCATTTTCATGTCAAAACCCTTAACCATGACTTTCTTAACCAATGTTTGTGTGCCAATACCCCTGTGTAATCAAGTTGACCTTCAAAGGAAAAAAGAAAGGAAATTTGGCCTTGTACTAATGCCTTGTTCAAAGTAGTTGCCTTTGTTTATTTAAAATGAATTGGTTACCATTAAAGCTAGAGAGTAGCAAAAACCACATTATCCCAACTAGTATAATGTCAATACTAAATGCAAGTACTATGGTGGATAAATTAGACTTTTTTTTATTAATAATTGCTAAATCATTAAACTTAAAGCTTAAAAATTGATAGATAGAAATTGGATTGACTTTTCAAAAGCAAAAAGAAAGTCTAATGTCAATACTAAACCTCTCTTTAACAATAAGATAATAAATTAAATTGAAGAATACTTGGATGATGATTGCCTAGGATTGAATTCTAACTCTTTTAAAATTGGTATAATAAGGGTGAGGTGTTAGCTTGAAGGTGCCCACCTTTGAGACACTAAAGAAACCTAATACCATAAAAATATTTCACTCAAATATAGTTAGAAAATATCTTGCTTAGGCATTAACCATGATTGAAATCAACGATCATTAGTCATTAGCTAGAGATAGGAGCACAGTGAATATGATCATAAAGGATATAAGAAATAATCAGAGAATTAGGACTTGTAAACAAAGAGCATTCAGACCAAGATTGATGGAAGCCATATTGTACTAGCTCAAATCAATAAGGGAGTTGATGCTTTGCAAAACCTTGGAGGACCAATGATAAGGGCAAGGTCAAAGAAAATAAAAGAAGCTCTCAACAACTTGTTGTGTGACATTCATTATTAGAAAGTTGCTAGGTACGAGTTAAGGATGATGGAGGCTTTACCAGGGCTTGCAAATGTGTCATCTGTGGAGGAATTTGAGAACCATGGCCTTGGGAAGGAAGTTGGATCTGAGAGCCTATGTTTGGGCATTTAAATGGATTATTTTCATGGGTTATATTGTTATGTAGTGGGTTGAACGAATTTTAGCATCTTAATGGGTTATTTTCATGGGTTTTATTATTATTTAGTGGGTTGGATGAATTTCCTTAATAAGCCTATCTTATTAGTTATGGTTTTTAGGGGTTAGCATATAAAAAGGGCAAAAAGGGTGGTTGGAGGGGGCAGGCCTATTTTCATAAGTGTATGAGCTATTTTCTCTGGTTTTTTGAGAACTAATTCTGAACTTTCATACTTGAGTGTGTTAGTTCAATAGACTTATCTTCTTTAATGTTGTTGTTGTTAGGAGTGACGTCTGAATCTTATTGGGTCAAAACTCCAAATCCTTTAACCTTTGTGAGAACGATCCTCTACTAACATTGGTGTTAGGTTCCGTTTACATATAATCAGAGTTCGTATCATTTGGTATCAGAGCCTTGGCTCTAACTTAGGTTAGTTATACTTTTGTTATCATTTTTTTCGTGTGTTTTTCATTGTTGGTTAAATAATAAAAAAAGAAAACAAAAGAAAAGAAGAAATTCATGTGTTCTTGTGTTCGCCCGTTGCTGTCATTCATTTTGTAGAAATAACCATCAATTAACCAAAAAAAAAAAAATCGTGTATTTCTTGGGTTGCCTTTCTGCTATTTGTTCTTTCTATAGAAATACCCATTAGTTAACCGCCCTAAAAAAAAGACTTCATTGTTTAATTAGTCATTTACTTAATTATATTCGATAATTGATTGTTGTTCGATTGCACTGCTCATATCATTGAATTCCTTATCATTCTGTTTACTTTATTGCCTATCTTTTTTTATTGTGTCACTTCTTTGAAGAGGTAGTCTAGGATTGATATATTTAAGTGTTGTTTGTTCTGAATTTAGTTTGCTTGGAACTATTGAAAAAGCTCTTAGAATCTTGCAATTCATTGTGTGAAACACAAGAGTTGAGGACTACTAAAGTTGAGTGGAGAGCCAAATGAAAAGGAGTGAGTTTTGTGAGGTATATTCTTTATTTACTAATAATCTTGAATGTATAATGTCTAATGCTAAATAAGGCAGTTTCCTACATAGAGAGGAGGAAGTAATTGCTCCAGATTTCAAATTGCTTACAAAATTGTTAGAGCGAAAGATTGATAGGATTAACCAAATGTTTTGGGAAGTACGAGACAGGATGGATAAAATAGAAGGAGAATCGAGTGTCAATCCTAAGAGGCCAGCTAGGAGGGTCATAAAGGAGCAATTTGAACATGATTTTGGTGAAAATGGTGATGATTATTATAATGACAGTGATAATGCTAGTAGAAACTTTAGAGGTGGATTTAAAGGAGGACGTGATAATAGGAATGGTAGAGGAGCAAGAGGCAATAGAAATATTTATGATAGGTACAATAAAGGTTGGGATAATAGAAATGGAGTGGAGGAAAGAGTAGACAAAAATCTTAGTAGTATTAAAATGAAAATATCTTCTTTCCAAGGGAAAGCTCATCTTGATGTTTATTTGGATTGGGAACGAAGAGTAGAATTAATATATGAGTACCACAACTTCCCTAAGGAAAAGAAAGTGAAGTTAGCTATAGTTCACTGATTATGGTGTAATATAGTGGGACCAGTAAGTTACCACTAAAAGGAGAAATTTTAAGAGAACCGTAGAAACTTGGAATGAGTTGAAGACTGTGATGAGAAGAAGATTTGTTCTCAGCTCTTATTATAGGGATTTGTATAACAAGTTGCAGAGCCTTATGCAAGGTTCCAAAAGTGTGGAAGAGTACCATAAAGAGATGGAAATTGCTATGATTAAGGCAAATGTAATGGAGGATAGGGAAGCAACCATGGCTAGGTTCCTTCAAGGGTTAAATAGAAGTATAACTGATGTGGTAGAACTGTGACACTATGTAGAGTTTGAAGACATGGTACACATTGCCATGAAAATTGAAAGGCAACTCAAGGGAAAGAGTACTTCTAGATATAATCAGAACTTAGGTTCATCTTTTTGGAAGTCGAACTGGGGGAAGAAGGAAGAGAAGATGCCTTTTAAGTTTAAAACCAATTCACATAGACCCAAGACTAATAAGGGCAACCTTAAAAGGGACAAATTTGAAGAAAAACTTGAGGACACCCAAGGAAAAACTAGAGATATCAAATGCTTTAGATGTCTGAATAAGAGTCATATGACTTTACAATGTCCTAACAAGAGAACCATGTACCTTAAGGAGAATGGTGACTATGTGTCTAGCAGTGATGCTAGTGATGAAGACCAAATGCCACCATTAGAGGATACTAGTGATGTTGATAAAGGGATAGAGTATCCAGAGCATGGTGGAAAGCTTTTAGTAGTAAGGAGAGCCCTTAGTGTGTAGGTTAAGGAGGAGGATGATGTTGAGATACAACGGGAAAATATTTTCCATACTTGATGTTTAGTTTAAAATAGACTATGTTGCTTGATCATCGATGGAGGTAGTTGCATTGATGTAACAAGTACAAAGTTGGTGGAAAAATTGAACTTGCCTATAATTAAACATCCTAGGCCATATAATTTGTAATGGTTGAATAACAGTGGAGTGGTGAAAGTGACTTGAAGTTCCCGACTTCTCCCTAGGATCTACTAGTTTGTGATACTGAGAGGGGGGTGAATCAGTATCACCACAATTCGCAATTTGCAGGTAAGTGAACAACTTCAACCTCTTCTTAAAAGCAAACTCTTTCTCAGACTCGACTAAAATAGATCTATTGCTACCTACTAATCACAATAGTCCCCAAAGTCACCTTTCAGACACCTTGCCTAATAGACAATACGGATGTTCTTGTTTAGGTCTTCGTTAGGTTATAGGTTGGCTGATACTTTAGTTGCGTTCACAACTCAATTCAAAGTACAGAATGTAAAGCAAATTAAGGACACACGAGATTTACGTGGTTCCGTCAACGTGACATACATCCACGGTGGTAGGGACTCTCCCTCTACCGAGACTATCCACTATACTTGTGAATACAGGTTACAATGGATGTCTTTAATTCTCTGCTCCTTTCAATATCGCAATTACTAAGCAAATACAATACAAAGAGTGTCACTTACTGTGTTTACTCTTCTTCTAGCTTGTCTTGCCTCTGTTGAATTGAAAGGCTGCTCCACTGCCGCTTAAAAGTTCACCGCAACGCTCTCTAACCTCTCTTGAAGAAGTTTGGAAATACGTTGAGTTCAATGCTTCGCCGAATTTCTACGTTGTTTCACACAACTCCTGCTTTCACCGTCTTACAGTCTCACCCGTCTCCTTGTCTCACGATCTCACTATTTCACAGCTCGCCTGTCCGTTTCTCTCTCTCCTGCTGTCCAGCCGGATTTCTCTCTCCTACCGCCGAATTTCTCTCTCTTCGCCGGATTTCTCTCTCTTCAACGGATTTCACTTTTACGTTCACCGTCAGGTTTCTCTCTCTTCCTGCCACTCTGCTCCGGTTTGGCCATCGGGTTTCTCTCTCTTCCCTCCGGTCTGCTCTGATTTGGCCGTCGGGTTTCTCTCTCCTTCCAATCTAGCCGTATAGGTCTTCTTCGTCCACCCTGTCCAGCCGTGTTGTCTCCTCGCCGACCGCTGGTGCACCGGTGGTGTGCCGTTCCTCACGGGTTTCTCTCCTTCTCCGGTCTGCGTTTTCTCTCTCTTGGTTCGCTTTTCCATTCACCGTCGTTTTCTCTCTCTTCCCACGTCTAGCCGCCGGATCTTTCTCACTTGTTACTGATCTGGTCTTGTCTCACCTGTTCCAGCTCGGATCTGGTCTCTGTTCCCAATCTGGTCTCGTTTCTCTCTCTTGCCGCGTCGTTCCCTCGCCAACCGGCGACGTTTTCTCTCTCTCGACGCACTGTTCACGGTGGTACTGTTCACGACAGTACTGTTCACGACGGCTCCTGTTCACTCGATTCGTCCGTCGGCTGCTCTCTTTATCCTCACCGGTGGTGTTCTTTTGGTGTTCTCTTTGGTTGGTCGGTTGTCTAGGTTTTTCTGAATGCTCAATATTGCCGACTCCTTGTTCTTTGTCTTCCAAGACTATTATATACTCTACTCCATGAAACGCGGTGAATTCACTTTCTTACCCTTCCACGTGGCTTTACTTTCTTGCACACTTAAACCTAGTTGACAACAATTACAACCCATACAAGGCTGTGGGAACAACATGACTAAACAAGTTGTGGTTCCATTTTCCATTGGTAGATATAAGGACAAGTTGTTTTATGATGTTGTACTTATGCAGGCCAGACATTTATTATTAGGTCATCCTTGGCAATTTAATAGAAAAGTTTTGCATGATGGTTACAATAACCACTATTCTTTCACCGTGGATGGAAAACCATTCACACTTGTTCCATTGACTCCAAAACAAGTGTATGAAGACCAAGTGGACTTTATGAAAGTGAGCAAAAAGGAGGAGCGAAAAGAAAGAGAGAGTCAAAAGAAAACAAGGTGAAGTATTTGAGAGTGCTAAGTATAAGAGTGATTAGGTTTACAAGAGTGAAGATAAGAGAAAACAAGTGAGTGTGTTTGCAAAAGGAGCTAATGTTAGGGTTGCCTTCCAAGTTAGGCAACAAATGATCTTGATCCTTTATAAGGATTCTTATTTCTCTAACACTGACCTTGATTCATCTTTGCCTAATGTTATTTCATCTTTGTTGTAAGATTATAATGATGTATTCCCTGAGGAGATCTCAGATGGTTTACCACTAAGGAAAGGGATTGAATATCATATTGATTTTATTCCTGGAGCTCCCATTCCCAATAAGCCAGCGTATAGAAGTAATCCTGTGGAAACAAAGGAGCTTCAGAAGTGAGTTGATGAAAAAAGGACATGTAAGGGAGAGCATGAGTCCATGTCTAGTGCCAGTGTTGCTTGTGCCAAAAAAAAGATGGATCTTAAAAGATGTTTGTCGATTGTAGAGCTATCAATAAAATAATAGTTAAGTATTGACATCCTATACTCAGCTTGATGATATGTTAAATGAATTACATGGTGCTTGTTACTTCTCTAAAATTGACCTTAAGAATGCGTATTATCAAATTAGGATGAGGTAAAGAAATAAATGGAAAACTGCATTCAAGACCAAGCATAGTTTGTATGAATGGTTAGTTATGTCATTTGGTTTAACTAATACATCTAGTACTTTTATGAAATTAATGAATCATGTTTTGAGACCTTTTTTAGGAAAGTTTGTTGTGGCTTATTTTGATGACATATTAGTATACACTAGGAATTTAGAAGAGCGTGTTGAACATTTGCATTGTGTACTTGATGTTTTGAGGAAAGAGAAATTATATGCCAATTTGAAGAAATGCGATTTTTGCAAGGATCATGTCATTTTCTTGGGTTATGTTGTGTCTGCTCATGACATAGAAGTTAATAAAGAGAAGATTAAGGCAATTCAAGAATGACCTACACATAAGAGTGTGAGTGATATGAAGAGTTTCCATGGTTTTGCTAGCTTTTATAGGAGGTTCATTAAGGATTTTAGTACCATAACTGCACCATTGATTGAGGTGATTAAAAAGAGTGTGAATTTCAAGTGGAATGAGGAACAACAAGATGCCTTTGATTTGCTTAAGTGTAAGTTGTGTAATGCACCACTTTTTACTTGTTTGATTTTTCTAAAATCTTTAAAATTGAATGTGATGCATCGGGCATTGGGATTGGAGGAGTTCTCATGCAAAAGAAATGACTTATTGCATTCTTTAGTAAGAAGTTGAGTGAGGTAACATTGAATTATCCAACTTATGATAAAGAAATGTATGCACTTATTAAGACTTTAGAAACGTGGCAACATTACCTTTGACCCCAAAAAGTTTGTAATTCATACTGATCATAAGTCTTTAAAATACTTAAAGGGGCAAGGTAAGTTGAAGAGGAGACATGTAAAATGAGTTGAGTTTATTGAAACTTTTCCTTATGTAATTCAATACAAATCAGGTAAGGAAAATGTTGTTGCTGATGCATTGTCACGTAGGTACATATTGATTAGTACTTTGAGCATTAAGTTGCTAGGGTTTGAGCACATTATTAATATGTATGCTAATGATACTGACTTTAGTAACGTATATGTTGTATGTGAGAAAGCTGCCTTTGGTAAGTTCTATAGACATAAAAGGTATTTGTTTAGAGTAAATAAGCTTTGTATTCCTTAAGGGTCTATGAGAGCATTACTTGTGAGAGAAGCTCATGTGGGTGGTTTAATGAAACACTTTAGCATTCAAAAGACTTTTAATGTTTTAAATGAACATTTCTTTTGACCACATATAAAAAGGGATGTTGAAAGAGTTTGTGCCAAGTGTATTAACTGTAAATAAGCTAAGTATAGGGTTTTGCCCTATAGTAAGTATATGCCCTTAGAAATTCCTTGTGAACCTTAAACCAATATTTATATGGATTTTATTCTTGGGTTACCTAAGTCCAAGAAGGGCTGAGATTGTATTCTTGTTGTAGTTGACAGGTTTTCAAAGATGGCGCATGTCATTGCTTGCACCAAAACGGATGATGCCATACACATTGTAGACTTATTTTTTAGAGAGATTGTTCACCTACATGGAATGTTGAAGAGTATTGTGTTAGACCGTGATGAAAAATTTTTGAGCCATTTTTGGAAGACATTGTAAGGTAAGTTTAGAACAAAGTTGTTGTTTTCTACAACTTACCATCCACAAATCGATGGACAAACTGAGGTAGTAAATCGAACTCTTGATACGTTGTTGCATGCTGTTATTAGTAAGAACTCTAGAACCTAGGAAGAATATTTACCTTTTGTGGAGTTTGCCTATAATTGTATTGTTCATAGTGCTACAGGTTATTCTCTTTTCCAGCTTGTTTATGGTTTTAATGCATTATCTCATTTGAATTTAGTATCATTGCTTATAAAGGACAGGGTTAATTTAGATAGGAAAAAGAAGGTTGAAGTGGTTAGGCAACTTTATGAGAAAGCTAGGCTTAACATTGAAAGAAAAACCAAACATTATAAAACACAAGCCAACAAAGGTCGTAGACATATCACTTTTAAACCTGGTGATTGGGTTTGGGTACATTTGCGGAAGGATAGATTTCCTATACAAAGGAAATCAAAGTTGCAACCAAGGGGAGATGGTCTTTTTCAAATGGTGGCAAGAGTAAACAATAATACATATAAACTTGACTTGTCATGTGAGTATAATGTGAGTACAACATTTGATATTTCTGACCTTTCTCCTTTTCTCTTTGATGATGTAGGTGCTGATTTGAGGAGAAATCATTTTGAGGAGATCGAGAATGATGGAAGCCATATTGTACCAGTTCAAATCAACAAAGGAATTGATGCTTTGCAAAACCTTGAAGGACCAATAACAAAAGCAAGGTTAAAGAAAATAAAGTAAGCTCTCAACAACTTGTTGTGTGACATTTACTATCAAGAAGTTGCTAGGTACGTGTTGTTCCCACAGCCTTATATGGTTTGTAATTGTTGTCAATTAGGTTTAAGTGTGCAAGAAAGTAAAGCCACGTGGAAGGGTAAGAAAGTAAATTCACCGTATAAGTCCTGTTAGAGTTTTATAGAATAAAGTATATAATGGTCTTGGAAGACAAAGAATAAGGTGTCGGCAATATTAAACATTCAGAAAAACCTAGACAACCGACCAACCAAAGAGAACACCAAAAGAACACCACCGGCGAGGACAAAGAGAGAAAACAGTGCAGCCGACAGACGAATCGAGTAAACAGTAACGTCGTGAACAGTGCATCGAGTGAACAGTACCGCACAGTGAAGCTGTCGTCGGAGACAAGAGAGAAACGGATATAACGGCGAGACAATCAGCGAGGAGAGTGGACGGCCGAAACAATTGAGCAGCCGTCGATAGAAAGGAGAAGAAAACACAACCATCGACAGTCGGAAAATCAAGCAAAAAGGCAAATCCGTTGAGAGAGAAGAAGGCGGCTGAAGGGGGCTGAACGTTGAACGTAAGACGACCGAAAGGCTGAGGAAGGTGAGTCGTGAGCGAGACCAGATCCGAACTGGAACGAGACGAGACCAGATCGGGAACGGGTGAGAGAGATTCGGTGGACGTTGGAAGAGAGAGAAACAGACGGTCGGAAAATCGAGCAAACCGGCGAACTAAGAGAGAGAAAACGCAGCCGACGGATGAGAGAGAGAAAACGCAGATCGGAGAAGGAGAGAAACCCGTAAGGAACGACACACCACCGGTACACCAGCGGTCGGCGAAGAGACAACACGGTTGGACGGGGTTGACGGCGAAGACCTATACAGCCAGATCGGAAGGAGAGAGAAACCCGACGGCCAAATCAGAGCAGACCGGAGGGAAGAGAGAGAAATTCGTTGAGGAGAGAGAAATTCGGTGAAGAGAGAGAAATCCGGCGGTAGGAGAGGGAAATCTGGCTTGACAACAGGAGAGAGAGAAACGGATAGGCGAGTCGTGAAACAGTGAGATCGTGAGACAAGGAGACGGGTGAGACCGTAAGACGGTGAAAGCAGGAGTTGTATGAAACAACGTAGAAATTCGGCGAAGCATTGAACTCAACGTATTTCCAGACTTCTTCAAGAGAGGTTAGAGAGCGTTGCGGTGAACTTCTAAGCGGTAGTAGAGCAGCCTTTCAATTCAATAGAGGCAAGACAAGCTAGAAGAAGGGTAGAAACAGTAAGTGACACTCTTTGTATTGTACTTGCTTAGTAATTGCAATAGTGAAAGGAGCAGAGAATTAAAGACATCCATTGTAACCTGAATTCTCAAGTATAGTGGATAGTCTCGGTAAGGGAGAGTCCCTACCACCGTAGATGTACGTCACGTTGACAAAACCACGTAAATCTCGTGTATCCTTAATTTGCTTTACATTTTGTGCTTTGAATTGAGTTGTGAACGCAGCTAAAGTATCAGCCAACCCATAACCTAACGAAGACCTAAACAAGAACATTCGTATTGTTTATTAGGCAAGGTGTCTGAAAGGTGACTTTGGGGACTATTATGATTAGTAGGTAGCAATAGATCTACCTTAGTTGAGTCTGAGAAAGAGTTTGCTTTTAAGAAGAGGTTGAAGTTGTTCACTTACCTGCGAATTGCGAATTGTGGTGATACTGATTCACTCCCCCTCTCAGTATCACAAACTAGTAGATCCTAGGGAGAAGTCGGGAACTTCAGTACGAGTTAAGGATGATGAAGTCTTCACCAGGGCTTGCAAATGTGTCATCTGTGGAGGAATTTGAGAACCATGGCCTTGGGAAGGAAGTTGGATTTGAGAGCCCATGTTTGGGCATTTAAATGGATTATTTTCATGGGTTATATTGTTATGTAGTGGGTTGAATGAATTTCGGCATCTTAATGGGTTATTTTTATGGGTTTTTATTATTATTTAGTAGGTTGGACAAATTTCCTTAATAAGCCCATCTTATTAGCTAAGGTTTTAGGGGTTAACATATAAAAAGGGCAAAAAGGGTGGCTGGAGGGGCAGACTCATTTTCATAAGTATATGAGTTATTTTTTCTGATTCTTTAAGAACTAATTCTAAACTTTCATACTTAAGTATGCTGGTTCAATAGACTTATCTTCTTCAACATTGTTGTTGTTAAGAGTGGCATTTGAATCTTATAGTTTTGGTTCTTGATTGTTTATAATCATTGGGTCAGAACTCCAAATCCCTTAACTTTTGTTAGAACGATCTTATACCAACATTGGTATTGGGTTCCATTTACATATAATCAAAGTTCATATCAAAGACCATATAGAGTTGTTGGCTATATTATAGGTTTTTGTTAATCCCTGTAAAACTAGTTTAATTATCTTTTACCACTTTATCCTCAAGTATACCATTTTCTTTAATCAAAGTTACAAAAAATTATCATTTTCCCTCATTCTTACTTAAAAACTAATTGTCCCACGAATAATAGTTTTTTGTTAAAGTTTGACATGAATGTAATTAATATAATCATATTTATATGACTAACATATGCCAATAAGTATTTTAAGAAGTAAACATAGTATAAATTACATTTTTTTTTTGTTTTAAGTCTATCAATTATGAGGAATTCTTTCTAACCCTATACTCAGAGCCTTTAGGCAACACTAACAAGCAAAGGTGGATCAATGACTTAAGATTCCTTATGAGACTAAGACCAAGGAATTAACAAACTAGTAAGTTAGGTATGTTATAGTTAAAAAAAAAAACCTTACGATTCCATAATAATTCCAAATATGGACATTTTCCTTAATCGCATGACATGGGTAATTCTTGTATCTTCCTAGAACGAGATGATTCTTTTGAAAGCAAGTAAGCATAAATATTCCATTATACTGGGTTTAGGCAAGGAGTAACCTAAGAGGTAGAAAAATTTTCTTGCTAGTTAAGAGATAAACAACAAAACATACAAAGTCTGAAAACAACTCTATATATATGATGTGTTGTAAGCCATAAAGGTCAGAGAAAAAGGCTCTAAGTAGCCAAATTAAGAAAAAAAGGGACAAAAAGGATGAGGGCAAAGTAAAATCAAATGGCGTAAAAGGGAGTGAGAAACCCTAAAATAAGAAAAGAACATCAATTATAATAAGTTAGAACTAGAAAAAACTTTTAGATAATAGCACTCTCTCCACAACATATATTTATATATTGAGAAGAATTCAAACAATAAGTGAGGATTGAGAAAGTCAAACTCTTAATAATATTATACTAGTGTGAGTTTTTGAAAATAATCACAATTAATAAAATCAAATTATATTAGTAGCTTTGGACATGTTTAAGAATGGGTCTTGTATTTATAACCCATGCAAAAGAGTGATACATTCATCTCAAGCAAGTTCAGACTACGTATCAAGTTTACTTGTGAAATTTCCAGTTAGGAGCAATTCTATACAAGTTTGAGAAATGCATTTTACATTTGCAACTCAAAGGAAAGCTTAATGTAACCATTTTAAGCAAGTATAAGAAACATGTAGTCTTTCTTTGAAAATTTCAATTATAAATAATAGTTAAAAGCAAGTCTATGCAAGTTTAAGAATGTATTTACATTTACAACTTAAGCAAAAGGATAATACAATTATCTTGAGTAAATATAGGCAATATGTTAGTTTACTTTTAAAATTTCTACTGTAAATGGCAGTTAGAAGCAATTTTGTGCAAATTCAAGAATATATTATATATTTCGACCCCAGCTAAAAGGGTGATATAACCATCTTAAGTTAACTCAAAAGATACACAAACATATTTCTATAATTTCAACTAAGATTAGTGGTTGAAAACTCCATTTATGCTAGCTTAAGAACAACATAAATCCTTACATATCATGCAAATTAATCTCCTAATAGAGCTATTACTTGGGCTTTAGTCAAATTATTAGCAAGAAAATCCTTAGTGAAGAATATTGCAATTTCTAACAACATCATAAATCCCTTGATAAGGCTTTCACATAATCATCATTAACAAGGTTACCCTAGCATATAAGTGACAATTAGGCATACATCGTGGACTTATTCCCTAATCTTGAGTGCACGCTTAAACAATTACATTTGAAATAGAGACATTGTTTCCACACGTATTCAAAAGGTTGATAAAATAAGGATCCAATAAGGTTTTTGTTCACTTTTTTATGCCAAAGTAACTCACAAAAAGAAGTAACTATTATACCCATATTTTGTTCACCCTACTTAAAGAGAACCTTACACTTTCTCGTTTGTTCACTCATTCTTATGATTAGATGTGAACAAAATTAATTTATAAGTAAAGTATGATTGCCTTTGAATCATAGGTTGTTTACTGCGGCACAAAAAAGAAAAAGCAACAAAAAAAGAGAAATAAAAAAAGTAATAAGAAAAAGAATAAAAAATAAAAGAAAAATAATTTGATTGTTATAAATTAATTTACAAAGTTAAATGTAGAATATACAAGGTATATCTCACCCTTAAAGGAAGAGTTAGTAACTCCCTTAGTTTTTAAACTAATCCCAAAGTTAAAAATATTACTTTTGAATAAAAATTGCATCATTAAATTATAAAAAGGGGTTCTCCCTTTGTCAAAAACCATAGACTAAGTATCCAAATATAGTAATATTAATTTGTCAACCCTCTTTTCAAGGTTTAATAACCTAATTTAAGAACGAATCTTATAAACTAATGACCTATAAAATATTAAAAGTGTGTAAAAGGGTAAATCAATTTGAACTATTCAATGAAAAGCAACAATGATTAATTACCAACATAAAACCTTTTCATTATAAAAAGAAGGCCACTTTTGCATTAAAAGGGGGCTAATATACATCATCCAAAAAAAACAAAAAACCATAATTGAGAGCATCAAGTGGAAAAAAAGACATTAAGCAACCCCATAAAAAAAGGAAGTGTATTAATGTCAATTAAAAGACAAAAGAGTCAAAAGCATTTGGAAGCCAAAATACCAACGAAGGAGAATAATAATGAAAGCATTTAAGGTAATTAAGAAAGAGGCAAAAAGAATAAAAGAGACTATCACAAAACACCTAAAAAATGTCCTAATATTAATCTAATAAGAGAAGTAGGTTTATCAAACCATCAATAGTAGAAATAAAGATACCTATAATAAGACTATGAGATATTTTTAATTTTTAAAATTTTTAGCAAATATTGCATAGGTTCTTTATGGGACATACAGTTTTTGATAGGAAAATAATTAAAGTTAAAAATGAATAGGTCTTTTTGTGAAGCCTATAGTTTTTATACAAGAAATAAAGTTAAAACTAAATGAAATAAAACACTCAAAAATACCCATAAACACAACAATAACATAGTAGCAAGCATTAAAAAGCCATGACAGCACAATAAACACCGAATTATCTAACCGCACATACAAAAATTAATCAAAAAAGGACTTATCTTGGGCTTTTATACCTTTTTCCAACAAAAATAAACCAAATCATCCTCTAGAAGGCCCTAAACATAAAAAATAAATGCAAAGACAGAAAATAAAACAAAACACAAAAATAGTAATAAAAAAAAATGCATTTTGACCTTTGGTAGAGGCTTATCGGAGTTAATGATGTTGCCAAAAGACATCATAAGTACCATCACCAAAATCCTCCAACACCATTCTATGCATTTTTAAAGGTCACGTGTAGAAAGGAGGTTAGGAAATGCATGAATCAAAGAAAAAGCTTGAGGTTGGCTAGCATGCCACCACCATATACATCACCGCCAACCACCATCTTTGCCTAATATCAATACCAGTTAACTCCTTAATGTCGATCTCTTTATTTTCAGTGCCTATGAGCTGATTAAAGCACAGAGAGGCAATGACTGTTAGATGGACTTTTATTGTCGCTGCCTTACCTTCCCTTTGTATATGTCACCTCCAAGTGCTATTATTACATGATACTAGCATCAATCGACTTAATAAACAACAATCTACCCCTTTGTGTCACCTACATGACAATTAAAGGTTGGGGGCACTTACCCTCTCTTTACCATAACTAGTTCTAGAAACTAGTAAAAATCTTTATTTTTAAGGTTAAAATTTGGCTTCTCCCACCATAATTATATTCAAAATTTGTAACTCAGATATTTCTAAACTCAATATACAAAAAAATAGATAAAGAAAGGTGGGTGTAAAAAAAGAACGGGTAGATTTAGATCCAAAATAAATTAAAGATATAAAATGGGTTTTGGATGTCTACGAAAAGAAATGAAATAAAAGAAAAGGAAAAAAAGTAAAAAAGAAAATAAAAAAGAAATAAAAAAGAGAGAGAGAAAGAAATGAATCGAAAAAAAAAAGAAAAAGAAAATGGAAGGAAAAAGTGAAAAATAGAAAAGACAAAGATATACAAAATTCTCAGTGACAATAACATTTTAAAATGTTTTAAGTGAATCCATAAATGCAAAGTAGATAGCAATTCTTTTCAAAAATTTTAAAAGTAAGATTTTTTCTATTTTTCAACAAGGAAAATCATTGTAAAAAAGAAAAAACTCTAATCCTTTTTAAATAACTAAAAAAAAAATTCTCTTTTTTCCTTTGGTGTGCAAGATGATTTTAAAAGAAATATCAAAATCCATTTTATTATTTTCAATAAAAAATTTTTCTTTTTACAAAGCATCTTAATTGTTTCTAAAAATTACCTAAAAATTCTTTTTTAATATCTAGTACATAGAATTGCCATAAAAAGACTATATATATATATATCAGTAAAGGCGGATAAACAACAACGTAATAAATGTAACCATGCTTTTAAATTTTAAAAAAATCTTAATAGAGTAAATCAAATTATTTATGATATTATAATTATATTTAAAATAATTAATGATAACTCCAAAATCAACATCTATTACAACGCGCCCTGAATGCCTCTCGAGCCCATAAAAGCACCAAATGCCACGTCTTTTCCGTTTCCGGCGAGCTCCCGATCCCAAGAAGCCCGTTGCAGACAATATTGAAAACTCAAACCTGAACCAGGGAGGAGCTATCTGGTCTAACATGTGATCCTATTCTTCCTGGTTTTTATCTAACCGCAGTGAACAAAGATTTTCAGTAACATGGGATTTCTGTCGTTTCAATGCCTTTCAACTCCATGCCAATAGTTTAAAAGGTAGCACTTGCATCTGTATGGAAAATTTAATAATTTGTAAATTTGGTTACATCATTTTATTGCCCAACTCGACATAGACACAGTTGTTGTTAGGTTAGAGCTTGAGCTACATAAGGTCATAAGGTCTGAAGGCGAGAAGTTGACCACGTAAATCAAACCTTAACCCCATGAAGAAATATGTTGTCAATTCCATGTGAATGCGAATCTCATCACTCTACGATGATGCAATCATCTAGTGAATATATCATAGATGCTTTCACGCATAATATATTGTTGTTATCATAGAATCGTTTCTAAAGAAATGTGAACTCAAATTTGACCCACCATGGTCCTTGACGATGTGTACTCACAACCTCCGTTTTCCCATGTCGCAAATATTGCACGAGAAAAAAAAATGCTTGAGAAAAACAATTTTTGTAAGTAATTTCCAGCACTATAAAAAGCAAAAGAAGCGATGCAAATGTGCTTAACCTCCATAGAAGAAAGGATTAGCAGGCTTCTTCCGTGATTTCATCAGCAACATTTGAACATGCCCTTTACTGGCGCTTTGGTGCCTTGTTTTTTTCTGCTTTCCTTGCAAAGAACTTGGTTCCATGCCGTAATTGCATGTAAAATGTGGCAATAATCAATCTCTGACTAATCTAGATTAACAATACATGGATTTTGATTAAGTCGCATTAAAACTTAAATGCACGTGGATGGCATCTTCATTTTGTAATGAATTGATCAAAATGACAAACGGCCCCTCCAGGCAACCCCACGCTTCAACGCGAATTTTAACAGCCGGATGAGTTAAGACATGTTTTTCTAGCAGAGAGAAGGTTCAAGAGTTGTGGAGCAGCCATGATCTTAGCAACAATGACAGTGGTTAGTACAACCCCATGGCCAACATGAAATGCAACGACAGCAATGAATACAACAGCAGGAAGCCAACTTCTTGTTTACTGATGGAGTTGATGGCTGCAGTTGCTGGTCCTCATCACTGGCTTTTGCAAAGCTACTTCTTATCCCATCCGCCAAACTGCACAGTGTAATAAAATTGATGAACATGTACAGTGCTACTAAAGGTCACATTGCATTGCTATGTGGATGACATGCCAATGATCATGAACCAAGAGCACTTCTAAATGTTAGATGTCATGTTAATGCCCAACAGGAGCAAGCAGACAAAATGCAATTTGCCTTTTGCCATTACACTTCCCGTTACAGTTTGACACACATTTGTGGACATAGAGAGAGATGGAGAGACGGGGGCATACTTGGGGGAAGAATGGCAACATCTTTTTTGGCTACAGTTTCGACAGTAGCAAAGCGCCCAGCTATGACTGTAATTAGGACATCTACAGAACATCCAGCTGCAGTTAGAAAAGCAGCTGCCTGGTCGTCTACAATGGCATCTTGGCCAAATAAAGCGGCAGCTTGGCCACCTACAGGAGTGGCTTGGCCACTTAAAGGTGCAGTTTGGCCACCTAATGCAGTGTTTTGGCCACCTAAAAAAGCCGCTCAGCCCTGTACAATAGCAAAATGTGCAGCTACAATCGGAACAGTAGCATGATGGCCATTCACACTTCTTTCTTCTGCAACACACAAAAGGCACTTTCCTCATTGACAAAGCACTTGGTGTGGGAACATACATTTACGTCTGGCATAGATATACGGTCTAATACACGCTCAATCTGAAAAGGCACTAAAGCCTTGAATGGAACAAAAGATTTTGAAAACATACAGATGTGCTCACTTCAAATGTAACGTGCATCTAAGATGTAACACACATGTAAAAGACATAATAAATGAAAAAAGAGTAAAATTTTGAAGAGTATTTGCATAATGCAAATATTCTTTTCCTCAATCTATATTTGTGCAAAATGTAAATAGGTATAATTGCTAGCACCTGTAAATACAAGATTGTATAGCAGATAGAAAACGACAATAGCTTACATTGGGAAAGCAAAAGAAGTTGCGCTGTCTCTACTTTCATCAGAATGGCTGGCAGTTGCAGAAGATTTCCAAGATACAGGTGGAGCTGGATTCTTATCCTCAGTTGGATTTTCTGCTGTTCCTGTCTTTGCATCCTTGATGTTCAGTTGTGCAATTCCGGTTGCTTCAATCTTCTCAGTTTTGACAGTTTGTTGGCCAGTTCCCAGCACTGGAATTGAAGATTTAGTATCTCTATGCATTGCGGTAAAAGGAGGTGGTTGGCTGAACATCAATTCGCCTGAATTGGTAAGTTCTCCAGACTTGACCACATCACCCGGCATAAAGAGATTGTTATTAGAAAAACTGTTGTTTCCCATATGAATGCTAAACAGTGAATCATTGGAAGTGGTACTCCAATCCATTGGTGTCATAGGTCTGTCAAAAATGATCGATGGAATCCTATGAGGGTCATATCCAGAAGTTCGGTCCATAACTTGTACTACAGGGGATTGCATCGGTGACATAGTGGGAATCTGGGATTCATGAGTGATACCAGAAACTGGAGATATTCCTGTTGGACCAGGCAAACCATTTTCAGATTTTTCTGATTTTGAAGAGCTGTTACTGGACATATCACTGTAGTGAACTTTCAACTTTTGTTGTGTATCCTTATCAACCCCATCCGAGCAAGTGCCGTGCATATTAGGGTTCAAAACATCTTTTGTCTTCACTTGGATGAGATCTTCCAATGATGAAGCTGATGAAGATGAACGTGAAGACAAAGAAGAACCTAGACTTACAGCTGGAATGAGTAGACCACCTTCATTACTGCGAGTGCATTGTCTTGATTTTGCATGCTTGCTGCTATCACTGCCATCAACAACTTTTGGGGGTGAACCCGAATGCTCACTGCTTCCACTCTCATCAATTATCTCTGGACGTACTTCAAAATGATCACTGCTAGCAATCCGAACGCGAAGCTTTGGATACGTTTCATAATTATCCTTCCCATCAATAATCTCTGGTTTTGATTCTGAATGCTTACTGCTTCTGCTCCCATCTTCCAAGTCCATAACTGAAAAAGTCAATCCGGGTCAGCTTTTCAATGCTATACGTAAACTAGGTTCAAACAGACAAATGATGGCGTTTAAAAATAAACCACACTTTGGTTTAGGGGATGCCAGAAGCCTCAAATTTATAAGCCTAATGTCCTAGAAGCTGGCATAAGAAAAAGGGGAAAAGGACAAAGACAGTTTCTTCGATTGGGAAAAGAAAACGTGTTCCTTGGAAGTCCCAAACATCCAATTAGCCAATCCCTGATAAGCAAAATCACCAGCAAATCATCAAACACTTAACCGATGAAACCCAATATGGCTCAACTTCATAGCATGTGGCACTTACTAAGTCAGGAATTTCTCGTAAATTTTAATTAAACTCGTATTGTTCAAGAGCAACCCTATTCTAATCAAAATAAACTAATAACATTAATTTTGCACTCCACCCCAGAAGCTAATTTGCGATAAATTTCTGACTTTCAACTGTCTTACATACATGAATTCGTCTACACATAGAAATGACAAGAAAAATAAATCAAAAGGCCATTAGAACAACACAACGTGAGGCCACTACGACCACCAACACTCGGAAACTGGAACCAATGATCAATGAGCATAACGCACCTTCAATTCAATTTGTTATACAAAGAAAGAACGCTCATTTATGCATACAAATCAAAGTCAACAGAGAAACTTGCTTCAAAATCCCACTGACTAGATATCTTTCCTTTTTTGGTTTTTTCATTCTCCATTAGTTCAACGAAATTGGAGAAACTAAATGAGCAAGTTACCATAGAAATCAGAATAATCAAATCTAATATAAAAAAATTAAAAGGAAACTCACGTGTGTATCATTAATTAAATGCTCTTCTGGCCCACGAATCCCATACAATCAGCCGCTAAGATCATGTCGCCCGGTGGCGGTGGCCGTCGACCAACACTTTTTCTACTATAATTATCTCCCTTAATTAACCAAAAAAAAAAAAGAAAAATTTTTGAAATTAAAATTAATAATAAAAAGAGAGAGAGAGAGAGAGAGAGAGAAAATCCGACAGAAGTAAACTGAAGAGGGGTGATTGAGACTTCAAAGGGTACCTGAAACGGGGAACAATGCTCGGTTTCTTTGATTTTCCTTTTTTTTTTTTTTGGTTCAACAAAGATCTGTTAGAATTTATGACACAATTTTAATTAATTTTTTTGAATCGAAAATTTGAATAAAAATTGAAGGAATTGAGATTTTAGGGATTGTGAATGGAAATCTGATAATGGAAGGCACTGCGTCAATTGAGGCCGCCTTTAACTAACTATGGTTGCATTTCGCGCCATTTTTAACTCCTCCCTCTCTCTCTTTCATAGGATTGTGCCACGTCGACTCATCAAGGACTGCTTGGCCCTTTTTGCTTTGGTTCTTGGCTCCTTACCTCCGTTGATTTGCTTATTTATTTATTTATTTATTTATTTATTTATTTATAATATCTTGCTCTCCCTCAAAATTAAAACTTACACAAATTCACTGGGTAAATATTCTGGCTAATTGCTTCTGTCAAGTAATATTTTACAATTTTGCATTCATTTGAAAGTTTAAGCTCACAAATTATTTTTTTAAAAAATAAATATTATAAACTATATCAAATTTTTATATTTTAACAATACAAAATTTTATATTCTTTAAAAATTTCTAAAGAACAATTGATTGAAGTATAAAAAAAAAAAAAGAAAAAATTAATAAGGATTAGCCCCATCAAACTTTGGAATTCACCCACAAGGTCCATAGCCTCCCATTAGGTCATCATCCGTCGGAAGTTTTAGTAGATTACAAGATTTAGTGACCTTTACCATGACACTTAATAGTCATATTACCATCAAAATTTGTTAGGTACACCTTTATATGATTTGAAGGAAGATTATGAATGATACTTTTGATAAAAAATAAAATATATCTTATTAGTTAAGCATTCATTTTTTTATATATGAATAACTAAATATATAATATTTATAAATAGTCATTACTATAATTCTAATAAAAGAATATTTTGTATTATATAAAAATTAAATAACAAATTCTTAATTTTAGATAATTACAAAAAGTTCATATAATTTATCTTCTTTGACAACTAAGGACAATTCATATTAATGCTCTCCCTCAAGTTAGTAAATACATATCTTTATCACCCAAGTTGATTATTGGGTTATAAATTGCTTTATTAGTGATAGCCTTCATAAAAATATCAACTAATTGATCACTGGACTTCATGAAAGGAAATTGAATTATCTTTAATGAAATGTTGATTTACCTTAATATGTTTTGTTTCATCGTGTTGTATTAAATTTTAAATAATCCCAATGGTT
The DNA here is from genome assembly GCA_021533255.1 of Ceriops tagal. NCBI lineage: Eukaryota > Viridiplantae > Streptophyta > Magnoliopsida > Malpighiales > Rhizophoraceae > Ceriops > Ceriops tagal. Next base: position 2,726,655 of record CM038608.1, read on the forward strand.
GATTTATTATTGTAAAATTAATTTATTATTAAGTTAAGTGGATCGCCAATCTTTTTTAACAACCTCTTAAGCTAAAGTAGCTCACGCATTACTTTGGTCATGCTTTTAAATTCAATTTTTACACTTAATAATATGACTACCTTTTGTTTTTTACACCTTAAAGTAACAATATTTCCACCTACATAGGTTACATAGGCCAACGTAGACCTTTAATTGATAACTGTGCCAACTCAATTAGCATTTGTATAACCATTTAATTTAAATGCCTATATTTTTTTGAACATAAAACCCTTTACAAGGGAAGATTTCAAGTACTTCATGATCTAAAGTACAACATTTATATGATCTTCTCCTAGATTACATATAAACTGGCTTATGATGCTCACTATGTATGCAATATTTGGTCTAGTATAAGACAAGTAGATCAACTTTCCAATAAGCCATTTATATCTCTCTTTATTTGCAAGTGTTTGGCTTACTCATTCTCCCAATCTATGTTTTGGTTCTATCAATGTTTATAAGCTTGCAATTGAGCATTTTCACCTTAGCTAAGAGGTCAAGTATATATTTTCTTTGTGATAAGAAAATTTCTTCAGTTGATCTTACTATTTTATTTTGTTGTAATGTTTAAAAACATGTAGTCTTATGTAATATTTCATGTGTTTGAAAATATCCCTAAAATTCCTTATTAATATATTCACTACCATTATTTGATTGAAATATTTTGAAATTAGTAGAAAATTGTATCCTAATCATATTATAAAATAATTAAAAAATACCAAAAACTTCACTTTTATTTTTAAACACATAAATTTAAGCCATTTGAGTATAGTCATCCACGAAAGCCATAAACCATTTAACTCCTAAAGAGTTTGATATCAATGTTAAGCCCTAAACATTTGAATAAATTAATATAAATGGAATTTTACAATATTTTCAATTGACAAAATAAGGAACACAATGACTTTTTGTTAAAATGCATTTCTTATACTTTAAAATAAAGTCATTTAAATTATAAAACAACCTTAGAAATAAATGCTTTAAATATGAAAAAAAAAAAAATAGATGCTCCAATCATTAGTGCCATAATCAAATTCATCGTGTTAGCTTTATCCATAAAATTTGCTTGTCTGAGATTAAAGTCATCCAAGTTATATAGTCGCCTTGGTGAGAATATCCTAAAATTAATAGAATTTTAGATAAATCAATGCACAATACTTTAATTCCTCAATATTTTAGCTAATGAATAGCAACTTTTGTATAAGAGATAGAATGAACAAAGTATTAAATAAATTAAGAAAAGGTAAGAATGTCTATTCTCCCACTCCATTAATTAGATATGGTATTCCATTAGCATTAGAAATAAATGTCTTGTTCAGATGAGTAATTATAACAAAGCCCTATGGATATGGTTAGTTACCCCAAAGTCAATAATCCATTTATTGTTACCTAAATTACTTGACACTACTAATTTGCTTAAGTTAAAAAAGGTAGTGCTATTATATAATCTAGACCTTGTAATTGATTTAGAGTCCTTAACTATGTAAAAGATAGTTAGGATAGGGTTACTTGGCCTGTATTCCCTTTTACATTAGCAACTATACCAGCATCACTTTCTTCTTTTTAGCTTTAAGTTCATTTCATCACTTTAGATATTTATATAACTTAAAACATATTTCTTTGATGTGTTTTGGATTTTTATAGTATGTGCAACCTCTACCATCTCATTGAGATTTTGCCATTGGCATAACATTAGATTTTTCACCAAGTATTAGTTGCAAGATTAGTTGTTTTTGTCTCCTTTTTATCAATATGGCTCCATTAAATGTTTTAATTGCTTTGCCTTTTGTTATCATTATCACTTGTTGGAGATATTCTCTACAAAAAAAAAAACATAAATCTATTTAGTAAATGGCAATGGTTTCATTTGTAGTACATTCCCTTAAATTTTGTTTAGTCTATCATCATGCCTATCTAATAAAATATAAGCCTAATCCTCCCATATCATAAGATTTTATTGTTTTATGTTGGTATTACACTTCCTTTGATTAAGGCATTAGAAATCAATCTTCCTCTTTGAAGGTTATAGTATATTTCAAGTGATCCTCTTTTTTGCTTGAGCCATATCACTTTTCTCTTTAAATCATAGATTTATAAGGTGTTAATGCCATCAAAATAGGTAATGGAAATAGTGTCTTACATTGTTCTTACTGTTGGAAATTAAACACAATTGCTAATCAATTTTAGGTCCATAAAATCAATCAACAAACCTTTGGCAATTATATTTTTAGTCCTCCATTTCCTATAAGACAATCACCCTTATTAGGTTAAAAAATAGCTTCATTAATGGATTTCAATTTGTCTTTGCCAAAGATGTACCTTTTGACAACCTAAGACTATAATCCATAATTGGAACCATCTAATTTTATGCTGATGTTCATTAAGTTAAAATCATAACTCATTAGAATTGATGTGTAATTCAATATTTCTGATATTTTAAAGGATAATTTTATAATGATTGAATCCTTTCCTTGAGAACATCTTATAAATACTTTGACTCTATCATTATTTCATGTGGGTTTATAAAGTTTTAAGAACTCTACTTTGATATTATAATAGCTTAAAAGAAAATGTGAACAATGCTTTTGAGAAAAAATAAAATTTTGATATATTTTATAAATTCTATATTATTATTTTTTTTGTATACATGAGTGATTGAATTTATAATATTTATAAGCAATAATTACTATAATTCTAATAGAGGAGTATCTCATATTATATGAGAACTAAATAATAAATTTCTAATTTTAAATAATCATAAAAAATACATATAATTTTTCTTCTATAATAGCCAAAGATAACTCCTATCAACATTTTACTCATACTCTCCTCCACATCTTGGTTCTCTTGTTTGTTTTTATTGCTTTAGACATTAAAGCACTCACATTAAACACTTGTTCGATAACAATCCTTAATCTTTTCTTATGTTTTACATGCATTTGATTTCAACCTACCTCAAGTACTCATAAAAATAATAAATTTTGAAACATATTTGGTTTATGGTGCAGTTAACATCAATTTGTTGTTAGTTTGACTTGTGAAAATATATGAGTCAAATACAACTTTTACTTTTTAAAAATATTAAATGCATCTTTTCTTATTTTCTTATACAAATTGTTAGAAGTTAAGTTTATGTATGTTTATTAAAAGCATAAAATAATAAAAATTTAAGGCATTATGGACAAATCAAAATGTAGAAAACATTGATAAATTGAAAAGAATATTATGATTTCCTAAAAAAAAAAAAGTTATGATACTATCCTATGAAATAGAAAAGAATATTAAAAAAATTTACCTTAAAGTTATGGTGGCAATTAAATAATAAATGAGAATTATTAGCTTTTTTAGTATTAATGTTTTTGATAAAATTCAATTCAATTGATTTAGTAATTAAATTCTGGTTTTAATTTATTTTTTTCTATCCAGTAATTAAAAAAATTGAAGATGAATTTTTTATTTGATAAAAATATATTCAAATGATAAAATGAATTGAATTCAAATTTATCAAATTCCCATATATTTTGGTGAGAATTATATATTCAATCATGGCGGTGTATCTTTTAAAGCGTGAAGAAAGAAACAATCGTTTAGACTGTTTTGGCTAGGTTCATGCGCAGGATTAGCATGGATTCATGATTTTTTGAATTTTATTTTTGGAATAAATAACACCAATTTAGTTTTTAAAAAAAAAAGGGGGAAGAGAGAAAAAAGAAAATGAACAGTAGCATGAGGTGGGGTAATTGGCTTTTACAATATTGGAAAGACAAAGACAAAGAGAACATACTCCTTTACTATTTATTATTTTCTTTTTTCAAATGGAATTTCTTTTATAAGCAAAGAGCATGAGCAAGACAAGGCATGTTAAGCAAGAGACATGAACAACTTCATTGAACTGCCTATTAAAATATTTGATGGCCAAAGAAGTAAAATGGCAATTGCTGTGATGCCTTCCATAATGCAACCAGCTATGGACGATTCCGTAGAGGGATTTGAGACAGCTCTAACTGCAACTAGACATATTACCCGCCCGAGCTATGCGTAGATTTTATTGTAGTTATTAGGAGTCAAAAAAGAAAAAGAAAATCGTTATTTTTTCTAAAAGTCTTTATTAAAATTTACAACAATCTTTACTAAAAATAATATAAATCCATTCATGGAATTTATCCAGTTTGCTTTTCAAGTGTTCAAGGAAGTTAATTGAGACAATATCTCGTGTTGCAATTTGAAGGGGTTTCCTAAAAAATCTTCTCCAAATGTGAATGTTGTTTTGCTGAACCTTTGTTGTGTTACAGGGGAAAAAGGTGGTGGAAAAAAGAATTGTTATCAAGAATGTTAAGTAAAGATAATTAAATTACTTGGAATTTGGACGCGATGAACCTGGCAAGAACTGTGAAACGAAATTGACAGCCAAAAAGGAGAATGGAATACAGAAATATAAAGCACAAACTATAGTAGGATAAAAAAAATAAAACATAAATTATGAGGAAATCTTACTTGCTCTGCTTCTCATTCAACGAATTCTTCAACTTATTGGCATCTCTCAAAACCAAATCATCATTAATTTCAAAACATATACATCAGTAATAATCTTTGATTGATTAAAATGACATCTTCGAGAGAGAGAGAGGAAAAAAAAAACACTAAGATTGAATGCAGGAACACTTTATCTGTTGGAAGCCAAAGCTTGTTTGTCTCCCATTTCTATACAATCTTCAATCATTCTGAGAAAAAAAAAAGATCAATAAATACTGAAGTTAAATCCTTAAATGCACATGAAGCAACAAAGATAGCAACCATTACATCCGGAGCAACTTTTCACAATAAACATGTATACACTATTGATCATATATATACAGATTGATCTGAACATAGCAACCAAACCTTTAAATGCAAGATCCACAGCCAGAATCAATCATATCAAGGTCTAGGAATTTTCATCGTAGAATCTTGAACAAAAGCTAAACAATTGAATAAAAGCAACGGAAAGAGAATGAAGCATTACGTGCAATATATATATATATATATATAGAGGGAGAGAGAGAGAGAAGCTGAGAAGGTTTTAACTATGATTACTTTATACGCCTTAAACACTTAGCAATTGCCATAATTTCGAAAAACTGAAAGGTCGATAGACCTTTCATTTTTGTACCAACAACCCCTTTACTTTTTCTTTAAGTCTCTTGGGTTGTACAGTTTTTTTGAAGTCCAACTTCATCCTTCTTGGAAACTTACAAGTCTTTTACACGCAACATGTCACCGTCCTTGGCATAAAGTGTCCCTTAAAGTTCACCAGGTAAGTTATGCGTCAAATAAATTGCATTGAAAGATATAATAACAATATGAGAATTAAATGCCAAAATAACATTGGTGTTTTAGACTGGAGAAAACTAAGAGAAATATTATGAACTGAACTACAAAATGATGTGAAGTATGCCACATGGCAAGCTTCTGCCACACAATATGTAAAGCTACTAGCTATCTTACTCATGCTACGTGCGGATGTTTTGATGTTATTGTTTGTGTTGAGAAATTTGTTTAGAAGATAATTGAATTTGCATAAATAAATAAATAAACATATCAAAGATTTCTCTCATATCTTTGTTAGATTGGTTCTTCACCGAAATTCGTTTCTGGCGTTGTTGTTAATTTCAGACTCTATTTGTTTCTTTTATTGTTCTACGAAAATACAACTCAACCCATAGTTTTTTATTTTAATTTACAATGAAGAAATGAAGAAAAATACAAATTGCTCCTTGTAATTGGAAGCCATGGTTAGAAATCGGAGAAGTAACTTAAAATCTTGAAATTTAAGAATGGAAGGTGCAACTTAAAGTTTTGAAAACTTAAGTTTTATTGATGATAAAATGAAGACCACCCAAATATATAAAGAGTTTTAATTATAATTACAATAATTTTTTACTTTATAAATATTTTTAGTTAATTTGAGTAAATTTTAAGTAATCAGTGAATTTGATACTATATCTTAATATAAAATATTAAGACATTAAGTTTATGAGTTTTTCTTTTTTATATGTTAATTACTCATTTCTTTCCTCTTTAATGTGAGATTTTTTTAACTACTTAACTCACATTTGAAATCTCATCAATTTTTTTTTTTTAAACGTGAGTCTCTTCTACATTAGACTTATTATCGCACCAAAAGCATATTATCGCTCTATCAAACTCAATCCCAAGACAATCTTACTTTGCCTCTACTGATGTTCAAAGAATTATACTTAGGTGCACATATACTATCACTCTTATTCCAAAATCACATCTTATTATTTCATTTGCCTCTTACTCTTAATAAGTGTACACTGTCTCCTTTCTTTTTATGTATATTCATCCTTAGGGAATCATTGATTTTGATACCAATTTGAAATTAAAAATAATGCAAATAACAATAAAAAACACAAAATTAAGAACATAAAAATTTACATGAAAAATCCTAAGTAAAAGAAAAGTTATGAGTAAAAAGAAAAAAATTCACTCACTCAAAAAATGAAACATATATATTTATATGGATGTATAGAAAACCCTATCAACTTGATCCCTTCACTTCCACACCATAGATCAAAGAAGAATCTCATACTTTGTTGTACTGCAACTCTTCGAACTAGACCGAACAGAATGTAATCACCAAAACTCCAGCAATCTCCATCTTGATGTGAATGTTAATATAAAGAATAAATTCTAATATTCGAGAAAAAAATCTGTCCATCTTTTTCACAAAGCCTCAAAGGGCATAATTCAATAAGAAGCAAGCACCGATTCAGTTCAAACAATGTTTAAATTTGACAATAAGAAGTAACTTGATTAACATATCAAATTTTGCTATACAAATAATTAGGAAACTAGAGATTATGGTAGTACTTGCCATGATGAAAGAGATTATGGTATTAAAAATATTTACTTTAAAAATTTTGAATTTTATTTTTTTTTAAAGTAAGTTTTTATTAGAATAAAAAAGTTAATTTGAATTGTAGTTCATAATTCAATAAATTTTTTAATGAAAAAGAAAAAACAAAGGATTACATTTGTGGTAAAAGTCATAATACAAACAACTTAGACGGTACCTCAATCGTTTATTTATCAAATAAACGTCATTTTTTTGTCCCTAGATAATAGTAAATTGGTCTTATGTAACTTGGTTACACGAACGCCCCTCCACGGCTTACAATTGGTTACATGTAACTTGGTCTCTTCTCCTCTTTGCTTTGCTTTCTGGTCCTTCTTGAATTGCTGGGGCTTGTTTTATAGGTTGGTAATCCGTAAATGAGCTGTCAGGATCTCCACTAGCTTGTGGCCTTTTGGAAAACCTTCTGGACGACGGCAGGAATTTCTGATCATCCCCTTGCACTTTTCTAGTATGTCATTATCTTTTTCTTCCTATGGTGTCTTCTAATTTCAGAAAATGGAAAAATCTGCTTTCTATAATTTCTTATAGTTTTCTGTGAAGGAATGCTTTTTTTTTTTCGGCCTCCCAACTTTCAAATACTGCAGTATGGGAGCATATGACATCTATTTGCCATACTTGTGGCAGTGTTACTGTCTGGTTTATCTGGTTGGAACTGCTGCAAAAATGGGTTTAGACCATTGGCCTCCATCCTGTTGAGGGCCTGATGACGGTATTGAGCAGCCAGGACTTGATGGTTGTTGTTGTGGCCTGCAAATGCAGAGCAGCTGTCAGCCTGATGAAGTAGCTGAGCTGGTTTTGGGGCCAATTTAAATTCTGGACTATACTCATGACCTGACAATGATTTGGAGGCCCGAAGCTAGGAAGACCCTGCTTGTTACTGCCACACACTTGATAGAATTGTTGGGCCACGGGACTGCAAACCGAAAAAGGCGAGATCAAATTAAAGTTATGAGGCGATTAACAACTTCAATTTATATTTTCAAATTTACAATTTTTAATGTTAAGGAGGCATAGAGTATATAGAGAAAGATATAGTTGTCTTTATTGTGCAGTTCACCCCTTACTGCATCCGTTCTTGGTGCAAGCACAAATAATTTGGATACATTTCTTGAAATGGACTAGGTTTTTTTTTTTTTTTTTTTTAATAAGTTAGAACTGGTAGAAACTTGTTCAGGAAATAAAATGAAGTATTCGGTTAACATAGGAGTGCCCTTCTGAGATTGATTACGTTACAGGTTGTAGATAATGAATAGTGGATAATTAAATTGGAGAGGTGACGCGAATGAAATGCTTGCGATGATCCTAATCAATTCTCCCCTAGTACGTCTGATTCATTGACACTAACTAATGTTCCCAGGCAAGTCTAGTCTCCTCCATGGCATGACCATTCCTGATATAAATCCCACGGTTCCCAGCAAACCAAATGCAGAACTCGTCAAAGCATCTCGTCAGAATGCTGCGATCTTGTACTGAAAACACATGGAATTAGTACTTGCTCACAAATCAAGATGCCAGTGTTGTAGTTGGGCAACTATCCACCGTGCAGGCCAATATGTCCCTATAGTCCCTGGATATTCTGAAAGAGTCATAAACCTTTCCATCTCGGCTCTTCTTGTACTCGAACAGCAAGTTGGAATGGTCAAATGCCGTAAGTTTGACAAAACCATGATCGTAGTCTCTGTACAGACTCCATGAAGTTTTGATCCCAGAAAACTCCGAAAGAAAAGCTCCTGCACCACCAGCAACTACATGTATTGTCCCATTTAGGCTGCCCCTATAGTAGTGTTTCTCTTTGCTAGTGCAAATATTCTGCAGCAAAATAAAAGAAGCAACCTAATATTTAGCAAAATAGTCTAGAAATCCACATCTTCGTTGAAGGTTGAATTGATTATAGTGAATGAATAGGGTGCAGCATATCCAATAGCTCATTTTGGCCTTCGGATGAAATAAGCAGTGTATATTGTTACTGATTCAACATCATATCGCCTGCAAGTTCAACATAATTCCTCAAATGGACAATTGAACCAAGCCTAAGAAAGAATTCACAGAATTACCATTCCTAAATAATAGCGGCTGCTATATAAATCTTTTCTAATAATGCTGCCTTGACAAGCTAATGTTGGGTTTGAAAATTTGCATGCAAATAATATGGCTAATCCTTTTGAAGAAAAAAAAACGTCCCAGGGCAGGATGTTCACATGCAGTGAGATTCAAGGAAGAGTCAAGATGCATGCAATCTTATCCTTGTTTTCTTAAATAGGCTGTTCCCACGACTCAAAGGTTGCTGTTACACAAAGGAATATGACATTACTTTCAATTAAACTTCCAAAGTCAGTTGAGAATGGAACAAAGGAATATGAAGATTATGCACATGATGCTGCTTAATCTTGATACCTGATAAATGGGGCATGTCCTTTCGTAGTTGTGCACATGACCAAACATGGCAATGTCAACCTTGTATCTCTGCCAAAGCTTTTGAAGGCTTTCCCTACCCATTGGTTCCTCAAATGATCCCTCCACAACATAATACAGACTAGAAGAATAACCCAGTACTCGATGTGCAAGAAAAATCAACCATGGTTGCTTTTGCCTGTCAACTGATGCTAGACAATGCTCAATGAATTTGTATTGCTCTGTTCCTTCTCTCCAATCATGTTCTGTGTCAGCTATGCAGAAACGGAACATGCCATAATCAGTGGAGTACCTGAAACAAAAACTTTTTAATGTCTGCTACCCAGCACATGCCCACAAAATACACTTGCGTAAATCAAGGCCCCAGTGACCAGCTATGACAGCAGTAACTCCATTTTGTGAAGTTACCAAACAATTCATAAATGGTATAACTATATGCTAGAACATGGTCTTCCATATCATTTTAATAAGTTATACTGGCTTTTAAAAATTAAGGGATTAGTGGTATCCTACATCAAATCGAAAAATGACATTAGAAGCAGTATTGTGATTGATAACAACATGATTGCTACAACATAACAGTGGAACAAGGCCACCTAGACTGTAAAATTTTTTACCAGAACTTTGCCCTGTTCTCTGCAGTAACATAGAACATAGTCTCAGCCAGTACGCCACATTCGCCCCCTGAATCCATGCTTCCATAGAAGGATCCTGTTCCTGGCCAGTCACGCTCATGGTTACCACTGCAAGGACGGATCAGGATTGCAGTGTCAGTTGAAAGTCATCTACAGTACATGCTGTGTTTACAACAAACCTGGCAATCATGTATGGGACAGTTGATGCAATTGGCTCAATTTGTGCTGTAAATTGGTCCCACTGTGACAAGTATCCATTTGCATAGCATATGTCGCCAATGTGGAACACTATGTCAATGTTATTCAAGTCTTGAATGAGCTGGCTGGTAGTGTTTAGAGAGCCAGGCTGAAAATCATTATATTCACTAGAACCATCAGCTTCACCCTGCAAGATTTGCTGACTTACCTCAGAAACTGTTTAGGTTAATGGATTTGAGGTAATAAGCTTCAGTTTCAAATGGAAAAGATATCCAGTCAAAGCAGTAGATGTCAATTTCTGATGGACAAATATATGAACAGAAACCCCAGAACCAGAGAATCAAGTAATTTTTTACGACTAAAAATAAACGGATATCCTATGTTTTTCAGGTTTTCATCACAAAAAACAAGAAAGAGAATTCAGGACGGTTCAAACCTTTCCCATGTCACCAAAAATTACAACACGCTGGACAGACTTCTGACCAGGATGAGGAGATGCTCTAAACGGGTACTTCCGACTCCAAATAGTTGTACCATTGAACAATCTATGTCCCAGCTTGTATGCATACCTACATAATACTGGTAAGAAGAGTCTTATACTTAAGATTCATGCAATAAAAAAAGACAGCCAATTTTCATTTTTTAAGTAACTCTGGTATCATGCATCATAGCTCTTCTTAGAGTAAGTAATCTTACAGAAAGGCTAACATGAACCAACTACTAAAATAGCACACTCCTTCACATAGGAGGGGAAAATATTGGCTCACTTGTCTCAAATACCTATTGTTCCCTGCCTGAGCAATTGATGGACAGATATACTTGTTGTACTCTCACAAAAACAACCCAAAAAAACAAAAAAGATGATGTCATTGCAATCCACCGGAACAATTTAAGTGAACATATAAAAGCAACAATTTTTCACAATTCTCTTTGCTTAACTGTATTCCAATCTGTTGTAAGCGATGGACTCCTTTTGTTTTCTAAATGAGGAATGCCCTAATCCCAGACCTACAAGTGGCCTAAACATAAGAATTTTTGTGCTCATAGATGTAAGATTTGAGTGCATGCCTTAACCACAGGACTTTGGGTTATCCCTTAGCCAAGTTAGCCAAAACCCTCATGCATGAAAGTTTTATTTTGGGTACATGAAGGTATATTGCATCTGTAGGTATCAAGATTTATATCAAAAACTCAAATATGCCAGTTGTCTTTAATGCTTTCATTTCAAATATAAAGAATTTGAAAGAAATAATGAGTGCCTCTGGCAAATTTTCACAGAAACAATTCTACCAATTTGTTCAGCCATCAAAACGTGAACGTGTTCATGGCGTTATTACTAATATCACTCTTAAGACAACATTGTGAACAGTTGTATAGGATTTCCAGAGAAATTTGTGCTGAGAAACAAGGTTTCCTAACATACAGTGTATTGGGCCATAACTCTGTCAGAAAGCTAGTATGTATATATCCAGGATCACGCCATCCCACAGTCCTTGCTGGTGCACCTGTGGATAATTGTTTAAGAACTTAAAATTTTGCTACTCATATTTAATCAAAAAGTTTGACTAAATTAATTTATCTAATCTTAAGAAAGGAAGCCATTTTATTGAGTCATGATGAAGAACATGGTAAATCAGGAAGGCAGACCAAAAGAAAATTGACTTTCCTCTTGATAACATCTTACAGCAGATACCAAAGAGATTAAAAGTTTACCACACATGCTGCCACGTTCAAAGGTCAAAGTCACAGCAGGGTAATGTATTGTGTCACCTCCTTTACAACTCAATTCAACAAAAGGCTCTGCTTCATTGATTCCATACCCACTTGTCCATGTTACAGTCATCTGAATATCAAGATCTAAACCCTATTATCTCAAGAAACTATCAGCTCCATTACCAACTTCCAGTATTTATTGAACAAATAGAATGATTGAAAAGAACTATAGCAGGCATGGTATGATTTAAATAGATATAAGAAGGGGAATGCATCATTTTAGTGAAATATGGATGAGCTTTGAGAATCATAAAGAAGTAGAGACTGGATTTACTTCATCTGATGCTTTTCCTTGGGCTAAGCGTGGATAGACTGGTGCCCTTGGATTTGCGAAAGCAACTGCATTGGACACTGCCACCAGCTTTGGCTATAAATACAAGGGAAAACGAAAAAAGAAAAATAAGAATGATGAATTTTAGCATTGATTAACATAGTCATACAGGGCCAATGATATTTCTTGCAGATAACTCTTTGTGACTGAAGAATAAAAAAGAAGCAACTAAAATGATAGAGGTTTCACCATGTTGTTATGTAATTATCTGAACCTTCTGCAGAATGTTGACAACGAAAACAAAAACACTGTACCTCCTAATGCAGAATTGACAAGGAGGTAGGTAAATGGTTAATATTGGACAACAAGATACTTGCACTTTATAAGATTCTTTCATTGTTTCTATGAGCTAAACTAACAGAGTTTATAGAACTTTTTCTGAATCTTAGAACAGACTATTTCCATTGTAATGCAAAAATATCCTTTTGACAACATTAAACATAAGTAGGATAAAGGCCCAGGAAAAATAAATTACTGCCTATGATTTCTCAAGAATGTGGCCATAAATATTATCTGGAAAGTTGTCTTGTTCCATTTGATAGGACCCCAGGCAATTTAGGAGCATGATGCCTAAGGCCCATATATACATATCGGGGATCAACAGCTTACATGGGACAATCACAAAGTAATAATCAAGTTCATCTGTGCAGAGTAAAGGGCAAAAGGCAGTCGTGATCGTACATTTAAAAAACCACCACTGAATAGTGCAAAAGAGAAGTCTGATCTCTGGTTGATCAGTTGCACCCTCAGCAACCCTTTTCCCGTATCTTTGTACTCCGGACTAGAGTAGCTGGCATGCTGAAACTGTAAAACAAAGCCATTCAATTTCACAACAGCCAAATTCGTTTTTCAATCAAGGGAAACTTAAAATGAAAACAGAAAAGTTCATTGAGACCTAGTGCTACCATTAACCTTAATGGGCGCAGAACATAACCATGGAGGAAAAGACCTCGGAGTTTCAGCAGGGCAGCTGGAAGCGCTGAAATATTATAGTAAAGTGTACTTCTATTTAGACTAATTTGGTAAAGCCTCAAGCAATTGCATAAAACAGCAGTGTCACGTATCACATATACACTGAAAGCAAGCATGACCAAAGATAGATGACAAGTTAAATATGAATGCAACCTTAGCAGAATTCGATTAAAAGGGGGAATCCAAAGTACCTGAAATTGGAAGGTGAAAACACTCCAATCCAATCATCTACAGATGGGATTGGAGAACTAAACTCCACAGTCACCCACCCTGAAGTCTGCCCCTGATAGAGCACACCATTTTTACTATTAGCAATCAGCACAGACTCGCACAAGCAAAAGTTTAAGGTCACTTGGAAGTGTTTAAGGTACAAGAAGCAAGCTCACCGCAAGTCCAAGGATTGAAGGAGAGGCCTTAACATAGGCAAGATCAGTGAGAGCAAAAGTTGCCCTGTGAATAGCAATTCTGGAGAAAGGATGAACCCCATGTGACCTTGCTTCTTGAAGAGTTGCAAGAACAACAATTACTGAAATTACAGAGAATATTATCCTTGATCCTCTCACCCCCACCTTTAAAAAAAAAAAAACCCACAAAAACAAAGCACAATGTAAGAAGAAAACTAACCCTGAGAAAACCCAAAAATCCAAGCAGAATACTTTGTCTTTTTTCAAAATAAAATTTGGGTTACCCGACCAGTGACTGAGAATAACTGAAGTGTTAAGCTGGAAGAGAAACAAAAAAGGAGGGGAACATAAGCTGACAAGGATTCAGACATCACATGGGAGATTGCCTGAAGCACGGAATGGAGTCTCCCAACAGAACACTTCATTGTCGTACAGTGCCTTCCTTCCAATGGATAAGTGTTGTTGTGCACGTTTATTCAACCAAAATGAGCCAATTATTTGTCCGCGGGTAATAATAAATTGGTCACATCTAACGTGGTTGGTTAGCGTTATTTTTGTTTTGTGAGGTATATAATTTTGTGTGTGTATAGAGAGAGAGAGGGGGGGGTAGATAATTCTAGTGAAGTATTACGACCTAGAGGAGCACGAAGCATGAATAGCTGTTCGAAGGCAAGTCGGCAAATAGTATAAAAATCCATATGCTCAATTCAAAGCACGGCCAACCATTTACAACGTCCTGCAAGAGTAAGACTCCTTTTGGGAGGGGGCGGGGGGCGAAGAAAAAGGAGCAGGACGTGTAGCTTGGCCTAGCTCGCGTCAAAAGGCCCGGTTGTTGTGCTACTTCGATCATGTTCGCATGCAGCAGTTTGCTAATCTCAGGAGGCGGAGTATCCCCTGGTGTTGCACAAAATTCGAATTATATTGAAGATTAAAAAATAATTATTTAAATTATATATTTAATATTATTTTTAACTTGAAATTTATTTTTATTAATTGGTAATAAAAATTCATGTAAATTTGTTAACAACATAAAATGAAATACATTTAATTATAAATTATACTATTTTTAAAAAATTAGTATATTTTTATAATTATTCTTTAAAATAGTTATAATATTTATATAATAATATTATAAATAACAAAATCTTTGATAAAACAATACAGATATCAAAAGAAAAAAAATTATATATGGTACACAAATATCAAATTTTTGATATTTGTATAAATGCGTTAGTAACTTTCCACATATAAGTACCTTTAACCTAACGATTAAGAATTTTACTACTCAATGAATAGTCATAGGCCATCATGTATATAAATGTTACTGTTGACTTTTAGAGCAAATTTCTTAACTATTTTAGTATTTTTTTAGATTTTGATTTGGTCTCACAAAATTAATTGTTTGTGACTGCACTCTCTTAATGGCCGTAACACTATTATAATATATATAAATATGTCTATTGACTTTTATTATAGAGGAACCTCGAAAAGTAAAATTTGTAATTATTTTACTTTTTTACTTAATAAAACTAATATAATTAATTTTGTAGTCATTGTAAAATATGCTATGAAAGTTTGTTTCTTGAAATTTTAAGAACTTACACCCCACTAAATATAAATATTTATCAACTAGTAAAAATGCAATTCTTTTTATCAATTATCTAACTGGCATCTAAATATTATTTTAAAACAAAACAATAATTAATATAACTTATATTATATTTTTTTATTTTCTTTAAGTACTTTAAAATTTTATTTATTGTATATCAACGTATGTTACTTAAATTATTTATATATCTACTTATTTTGCAAACTGTATAAGCTACACAATAAGTTATGCTTGGCTTTGTACGTTATATTGTATACATCAAACATATTATTACCTGGACATATTTTAATTTAAATGTCAAACTTCAACATTTTTGATAAAGTTCATGTTAAAATTAAATAGGGTAAAGGCTAGAATATAATTTAAATAATTAAATTTATTGATAATTTTTTAATGTAATGCAATTGAGAAAACATTATGCTTTTTTAATTTTAAAAAATTTTAATTTTAAGAATGACATTTGCCTTACTTATATTTTTCATATTGAAATTATTAGACAAAATCATTTTGATAATTTCAACTTATTTTAAGTTAATTCTAAGGATGGACATATCATCCACATACAAACAAATAATGACACTATTTCCTTTTAAACTTGTTATAAACACATTTCTTTGATTTATTAATTTTAAATCCATTAGTAAATACTACTTAATCAAATTTTTGGTGTTATTACTTAAATACTTGTTTCAATCTATATAAAGAGTTAACTAGTTTACACATTTTCTCTTTTGACTAAACATAATAAATCTCTCAGGTTGCTTTATATATGTCTTTTATTCTAATTCACCATTTAAAAATGTTATTTTTATATCTATTTAATGAATTATTAAACTATAAATCGATATAAGTATAATGAGTAACCTAATTATGATTGATATGTATTAAAATAATTGATATCTTACTTTTGTGTAAAGCCATTTGTAACTAGACTAGTTTTAAATTTGTTAATGATTCTATTAACTTTTATTTTCCTTTTAAAAATTTATTTACATTTAATTGGCTTTGTACCAAGTAGAAAGTCTACTAATTTTCAAGTTTTATTACTTATAATTAAATTCATTTCATCATTTATCACTTTACTAAATGTCTTAAAATCATCTTTAATATTAAAATAATATGAAATTTGATTATTTAATAATTCTCTTATTCCTTTTATTACAAACATAAAGTAATCAAAATAAAAAATCTTTTACTTTTCTTGCACTTTTACTCTTATGAATTTCAATGATTTCATCATTTTTATTTTCTTTTACTAAGCATCATTTTCCTTATTATGAACTTGTTTATATTCTAAAACTTTAGAAATAGAAATGAACTTATTTTCATCAAAATTGACATTTCTAGATTTTATAATTGTATTAACAAATATTAAGTTGTTTGACTTTATAACTATAAATAAGTCTTGTTATTGTGAGTATATCTTAAAAAGATATACTTAATTCCTATTTCATATATGTTTTTTCTTTCTAAGTTCAAAAACTCCAATAATTATTTTGCAACCTCAAACTTTTAAATAATTAAGATTTAGTTTTTTTTTTATTTTCAAAACTCATAAAAGGTTATTTTGTTCATTTTTATAAGAACTCTATTCAAAATATGACATGTTATAAGCAATTCATCACCCCAAAATCCATGCTTAAGTTAGAATTTGACAATATGATATTGATAATTTTCATTAATGTTCAATTTTTACATTTAATAACATCATTCTATTATGATGTATAAAGAATAATTATTTGATAAATAATTCTCATAGATTCAAAGAATATAATGTTATAATATTCTTATCTTTTAAGAGATTATAAGTATTTAATAATAGATTCACATTACAACTTAATTTTAAATTTATAGATTTTAAATCTTTCAAGAACTTTATTTTCAATATACAACAAATAAATATGACAAAATTTAAAGTAATTATTAATAAATATCACAAAAAATCTCTTTTCGCCTAATGTTGATGTGTTATGTAAATTATACATATTACCATGAATTAATTATAACATACTTGAAGATTTTTAAAAGCTTGGAAATGCATTTTTAGTTATTTTTGTTAATATATAAGTTGTGTATTTATCTTTAAATATATTAAAATATGGCAATAATTTCAATTTAACAATGTCTCTTAATCTTATAAAATTTATATGTCATAGTATATTATATCACACAAAAAAAATACTTAATAGTATAAGTACAAATATTATTATTATCATTTACATTAATATTAAGTTTGAACATTCCATCATAAAAACAATATTTTTCCATAAATATATCCCATTTATAAAGAATAAAGTTATAAATTTAAACCTATATTTATTCAAAAGATTATCCAAAATCAAAATTTTTGCAACTTTTAAAATATAAAATATATTTGTAAGAATAATAATTCTCTTAGAAGTGAATTGCAATTTTACTTCACCAATTCTTATAACAAGAACTACAATAGAATTTCCTATATACACAAATATTAGTAGTTATTGATTTCAATCATTTGAAAAGACTTTTGTTCTTATAAACATATCAAGTAGTCTTAGAATTAATCCATTAAATATTATCATTTTTCACTAAATTGATCTCTATGATCATAATAATTATTTTTTTCATTTGTTACTTTGAAAAAAAACTTACTTTTCCTTATTCTTTTTTAAAAGATGATGCTTAAATTTATAATATCCCTTTTTTTTTAAGAAATGATATTTTTTTTTTACCTTTTATGTTATTTTTCGTTATCATTGGATTAATTCTTCATCCTATTAGAAGATTTACTTGATTATCCTTTCTTAACTACTTGCACTTTTGAAATATGAGAAGCTTACTCTTTACTTTCTTCTTATATATAAAACTCTTCTTCTACATAAGATGATTAATATGTTTTTCAAAAGAAATACCCTCTACTTTATACTCTAAGTTTCTCTTGAAATTTTTTTATGAAGGATGTAAATTTTTTATTATTGAACTTACAATAATAATTTCATCTATGAACACCTTGTATTATAAAAAGTGATTAAATGTTCTTTCAATTTTAACTAATTATTCTATTACAAATTTACTATCAATCATCTTATAATTGTTGAATTTAAAAATAAGAAATGTCTTACTTGGTGCATCCTTTTGCATATAATTTCATCTTTAATTTCTCTTATAGTTTCTTTACAATTTGAAAATTGTTGTAGATATCACATAATAAATCTCTCATAGCATTAAGGATCTATCTTTTGCATATTTCATTATCTATCTCCCATTTTTGTGTCTTTATATTATTGATATTAGTCTTATTTTTTAACTCCTCTAGTTTTGTAATGTTCAAAACATAAGTTACTTATAATGATATTAACAAAAAACAAATCTTATTATGTCATCATATAAAGTGTCCTTTATCAAACTTTTATAATTTCATAAAATTAGAGGCTAACTCCTTCAATGTTTCAATTATAATATGAAAATTTTGCTTTAAGATTATTGGACAAAATCTGGGTTATACTAAAAATTGAAAGATAATTATTATAAATTGTATATTTAATATCACTTTCTTTAATTTAAAATTCATCCTCATTAATTTATAATTAAAGTTCATGTAAATTTTTTCGTAAAATAAAATGAAGTACACTTAATTACAGGATATACTACTAATATTAAATTATCAAAAAAATAGTATATTTTCATAATTGTTCTCTAAAATATTTATAATATTTTTGTAGCAATATTATAAACAATATAATTTTTGATAAAAAATAAAAATATTAAGAAAAGAAAAAAATTTATGTGTAAACAAATGATAAACTATTAATATTTATAAAAATGATAATAACTTTTTATTAAGTACCTTCAATCCAATAATTAAGAACTTGGTTATATTATGATTCAAATGCTAGATATACAACTTTTATTTATTTTCTATCATTTATTTTACAATAATATATAAAATAATGACTTATTAACTTTTCAATAACTATCCTTTAATATAGCAGTTACAACTTTTATTTGCAATTTACATTTTTTTATTAATTATTTTTAGTCACATTTATTAGTTAGTAAATACAATAAATAATTATTTAAAACAAACACATTTTTCAATTAATTATTGTATGTCAAATTTATTAGTCACTAAATATAATAAATAATTATTTATTTGTAACATACATTTTTTATTAGTTATTTTTAATCACATTTATTATTCAATAAATACAATAAATAATTATTTAGAATAATAAGATTAGTGATTATATTTGTTTTGTACCACACAATTTACCTAAATTTTAAACTTAAATGACATAATTTTATTTAAAACCTAAGTAACACTAACTTAAAAGTAATATTATTTTTATTTTATTTAGTCTATAATGCCTATTTTTTTCGTTACAATTAGAAATTATTAAGGAAATTATGGGTGTGAAGAAATAGATAAAGTTGTTCGGATTTTGTAAAAATAAAGTCAAATCCATTTCTAAAAAAAAATAAGTAATTTTTAAAGAAATAAAAATTTAAGAAATTACTTATTAATTAAAAAGATTCAATATAACTTCATCAATTATAATAGTCAAAAGAATACTAAATGACTTCAAAAAAATCTCATAGGTATATTTTGTTAATATGAACATTAATTTTCTTGTTCAAATCAATTTATAATTTACAATTATTATAATCTTACATGTAAAATTTTTATCTTCTAAGAAAATTTCTTGTGCTTGTGCTCAAAAGAATACTCATTAATAGTCGCGACGATGCATTGTAAACTTACGTCTACCCAGCATTAAGATGCTCTACCAACATAAAATCTTTGCTTTGGCTTTCTGCACTTTCTCCATTGCAGTCAACTGGTGTTAGATGAAACCACTGATTACATTTATGGATAAGATGATTGCAGAAAGCCCACATGCTCCTGCGCCATATTAGATTGATCACGGGTAGAGGAAACATCAAAAAGCAACTAAGCATAGAGAAGCCACAATAGTCCAAAGAAAGTGGCTCAGAAAAGTAAATACTTAAGTTGAGATCAAGAATTAAGCTACCGAGATTCTTAGTTCAGTCTACTTTTACTGAATGTTAAACTAAATTACCAACAGTATTAGGCTAAGAATACACAGAACGAGTCAATGAGCCTGGTGATCAGGCTCTCCCTAGCCAGTGAAGGCTGATGGACACCTGAAGATTGTGACAACAGAACTAGGGTGTAAATTTTGTTTCTGTTAATGCAAAAATTAGAATAACAAAGAAACATTAGGAAACAGCTTTGCAATGGCAGTCCTAGTAGCACCAGCTTGAGCCTAGAGAGGAAGAAAAATCGATGAACAATCCCATTAGTCGCCACTCCAACAACTGCATTGGAGCTATTGCCATCAGTCTCTGTCAGTCTGAATTATGCAAGCATTGTAAAGTTCGCTAATTATATGCTACATCAGGTGATCCACTAAGCAATTACATGTTCAAATAGAAGACATTTTATTAGGAACCATTTTAATAAATTAAAATAAATAATGTAACAAACCTGAACTGATTTGAAGATGCGGCAATCCAGATAGTGATAAATTAAAGTCTCAGTTACAGGGTATCACCACGTCAATTGACAGCAATATCACACGAAAAACAACAGATATCTAAAACTACTTGAGAAATTGGCAGAAGTGCACTATGTGGTGTTCCATCACTCCATGCCAAAGTACATGAGTTTAAAACTTTAGGATTTTGAAGGCTGTTGAATATACAACAGACTAAACTAGTAATGCAGAAGAACATCGACCGCAAGTGACAAAGATTTAGAGACCCCGAGGTAGAGGCAATGAATTCTTTGTCCAAAAAGAACAGTAAACACTTACAAAAATCTAAGCTATCATTGGATTGGATTCTTCGATGTGCAAAACTAGTAGTTCAAGGATGGTGATTATGCTGCAAAAAGAGAAATCCACTTGCTTCAGATAACTTTCAGTAAGTTCCTGCCATAGTCACTTCCATTTTCCTTCAAATTCAAGCCCAAGTTTTTTGCAATCCTATTTACTAACGTCCTGAAAATGAATATGAAACTGGCAACAGATTCAAGGACTCTCTCGAGTACAATTACATACGATCACCTTGTCAAATGCTGGTACCCTGCTATAAGTCCCGGCCAGTGTTTTCAAGTTTATTAGCAACAGTTTATAGCAGAACCCCATATCTTTTGAATCCAAAAATTACATGTCTACATATGGATCGGCTATCAAGCTTGCCCTTGCCACATAGTTCTCCCCCATCATGTGTATCTACTCCCTCACTGCATGTTTGGAGGGACTATTTGATATTTTGATTAATTCACCCAAGGCTTCATTGCTGTCGATGGGGTTCTCATTGTTGTTGGAGTAGAAACTGAGCATTTCTTTTGAGAAATGAACCTCAGATTTCACATCAGTGAATAGAAACTCAAGAAAACAATTGATCAGTCCCCTTTTTCAGAGTCAGATACACGTCGCATAATGCACAGAGGTTGCTGTGGGTCAAAAGAAGGTGGTTTCTTCTTTGATGAAAACTCATGATGATACTCAGGAAAACTAGTGCCCCCTTCTTATCTGCTTGAATTTTCTTTTTATTGGTTGGTAGAGAACCAGACTGGATAGGGTGTTTAATGTATGATTTCTTGCTGAATCTTGTTAAGCACTTTCTGACCTTCTTTTGTCAAGTTCTCTGAGACTGTCTTGATCTGGACTTTGGAGATTCGGAGAGAGGTGAATGAAAGCATAAGAAAAAGTGAGGGAGGGTCTTAGAGAGGTTCTTCATTTGGAGAGAGAAAGATGGGACTTTCACGGAAGTAGCTAAAGAAGAGAAGAGGAGGGTTTTTGATTGATTTGACCCATTTCAGGAATGACCTCTCTCCCAACAGTGACTTTCTTCAACTCTATAAAGCATCCATTGAGTGAAAATTGGAATTCAATCGGAAAAAGTAATTCACACAGATGATTTTAAATATTCCAAACAGGTGCTTCTGGTTTGAGTTCTGACCAGTGGAAGAGCTCATGCAGTCAACCAAGTACAAGGACCTGGAAGTAGTTCATGCACTTAGACCAGCCCAGTTCTTAAAAGCAATAAGTGCTTCCATTTTTCTGAAGCTCCTCTTTCTCAACTTTGACACTTTCAGCTTCTTATGGGTCTCCATGAATGCTTGTTTGTACTTCCATTTATCCACAAAAACTTTCATCTCCTGAGATTTCTCCACAACTTGCATCACTGCATCAAAGAAACCTCCCTTAACCAGAGCATAAAGGAATGCATCAACCAAATTGTGATCAAATTGAATCCCCTTCTCTTTGTCAGTCGAAATCTTCCGTTTAACCTCATTCCACAGTATCAAAACACAGAAGTACTTCCCTGCAGTCACATACCCATTGATCAGGGACAGATATGTTTGGTCATTTGGCTCAAACTGCATGAAAATCATTCTTCTGAAAGTTCTTTTTGCATCTTCTAACCGCCCAGCTTTACAAAAGGCATGAATAATTGAATTCCAATCATGTGTTGTGACATCAACTCGAGGGTCCTCAACAACTTCATCCAAAAATGCTGCCATCAACTCAGGCCGTTGGTTCTCCATCAATCCTGTCATTATAGTCAAATAACTTCCCTTCAAGTTGGATATTCTTGCTTCTCTCATGTCCCTGAACAAAGTGAAAGCAGACTGAAAATCTTGGCTTGTCATGGATGCCTCTATTAGAGCATCATAGTTTCCTACATCTAACTGAAGCCCTGAGTTGCTTATCTCCATTACCAGTTGAGTAGCTTCAGCTGTTCTATGCTCTTTGCAATATGCCTTCAATATTGGTACATAAACACCTAGCCCCAGTGTAGCACCTTGAGCATTCATTTCATCAAGAACACTGTGCGCTTTATCTAATAATTCAAGATCCACACAAGCGTTTATCATACCAAAGCCAACTGATTTGTCAACCGAAATGGTTTCTGGCTCCAGCTTATGAGCTTCAATAATCAAATTTGCCAAATTCTTAATACCTTTGTCCTTTAGAAATCCTTTGACCACTTCACAGTAAGTTTCTGCACTCAAATCCAGACCCTCTCCCTCTTTTTTGTTCAAGCTACACAATATAGTTTCAGAAACTAAATCCAAATTCCCTGACTTTACATACCCACCGATCAAATTACTATAAATCACTCTTGCATCTGAAAATCCAAACCCTCTTATTAAATTCTTCAACTCAGTTATCTTATCTTTCATCCCTTTGGTTGCATACAAATAAGCAAGATGCCCAAAGCTCCATTCATCGGGCCTAATGTTCAAAACTGACATTTTCTCAATGACATTTTCAGTATCTTTAACTGATTCAAGTTCACGGCAACACCCCTCCAAAGCTGCGTTAAAAGCAGGCAAGTTAGGCTTCATAAAACCCAATTTCTCATCAATAGCAATCCGACAGCTTTCCTGAAAAACCCTGAAAAATGCAACGAAATGTCCGTTCTTTCTGCTAATATCAACGAGTAAATCGCCCCACAATGCAAAAGGCATGTAATACCTGTTCTCAAACATACACTTGACCAAGGCAAAGGCAGGGGCAGCAGAATTGGCGCACCTCATGGAACCAAGAAGGTTGCGCACCGTATCGAACTCCAATAATTTTGGGTTCTTCTCCATGACATAGACAGCAGAGGCAAACGCCCTTTTGAGATTGAGAGTGTCATGGAAAGAGGAGAGGTGGGCAATCAATGAGTTGGTGAGAGGCTTTTGTGGGAAAGTGGAGCTGGCTGTTAAGGACTTGAAGGACTTCCAAGCCTCATCGGCGTTGTTGCTGAGAAGGGAATCTTGGAGGGTGGACTCTAGAATGGTTATGCGGTCTTTGGATAAGGCTTGTGGTGGGGCCGTGTGATCCACGGTGGCGGCGGCGGTTGCCGGCGGTGTTCTTTTAGGGCCAAAGATCGCCGGTTGCAGGAAAGAGTACAGAGTTGGGGTTTCCGGCGCGGAGGAGAAGGGTCGGCTTGGAAGGGAGGAGAGGAGCTTTCTCCACATCCTATGGTCCTGGTGGTGAAAAAGAACACAAAACAAAGGGACCCTTTGGCCTCCTGGCCCTGCTCACATTACATTGCTCATAGATTTGGACATTTCATCCCTAAACATGAATTGTTGTTGGAGGAACTTAGAGACGGGGGTGTCAAACCGGTGTGGGTTGATTTTGTGTTATTTTGAGTTTGGTTATCTGTGAATCACACCAAATTGATATATTAATTTTTTAAAAAATAATTATTTTTACTTATTTTATATTTTGATACATATTAAAATTAGATTTAAATTCATGTTTTTTTTATATATTTAGTTACAAGTATTTAAATAAAAAAATTTTAAGTATGTTTTTTTATGATAATTAATTAAACTAATTTATATTTAATTCACGTTTCAGAAAAAATAATTAAATAAAAATAAAATTAATTTTTATTAATTATGAATAGTTAATTTTGAGAATTTTTTAAACTTAAATTTGCATTTGAATAATTAAATAAAATTAAAATTAGACGGTAGACTAAATTTAAATTTTTAAGTATATATATCTAAAATTTCGTTTAGATGGTACGTAAAAATAAAAAATTAATATTTATATTTCTAAATACAAACCTATTATATATAATATATATATATTTTTTTATTATTTTTTTTTATGCAGCAAAGTAAGAAGATAATTTTTTATAAACAAAATTTTATTATGTATGATTTGAAAAAGAAAAATTGGAAAAAAAAATTAGTGGAACTGTAGGCGTGGAAGCTAGGTTTGGGGAAAATAGGATAAAAGCAAAACAAATGTAGTTATGTAAAATTTGTCAAAATGTCTGCTTTTTCTTACCGGAACGTGTGTGAGTATGAACAGTGTCGTTGGAATAATAAGTCCTCAGCTCAGGAGCGGTTTGGCCCGAAATTCTTTGGCCATTCGATCATAAAGTTAGGACTTCGATTTTAACAACGTGGGGTCGAAGTGGGGAAAGCTGCTGGGGGTGTCAGAAAATGGAAAAAACTCAAGACGACAATCGGTCTTCGAAGTTTGTAATTGAAGAATGGAATGGCTCTTCGTCTACCAAGCTTTCCAAGACTGCTACTATTACTGCTACTTCCCCTTCCACTCTCTCAATCCGAAGGTTGCTTCTTTTTCTTTATTGCCACTTCCCTTTTATTTTGTTTCTGAAAATTTTGCCTCTTTTGTCTCTAAAATTCGGAATTTCCTGTGATACGCAGATCCGGAAGCCCTTTTCATCACATTTGGAGACGGGTCCTCCAAGCATTTGTACCAGAGGCAAACCCCTTTTGTATTTTTTTTTCCTTCCTTATTTTTTCGTTAATTTTTGTCGCATCTCTATTTATCTTTAATCTTCTGTGAGTAAATACAGGGTTTTCCTAGCAGTGTAACACCGGATTATGTCCCTTTTCAAGTATGGGATTCTTTACAGGTGATGATTACACTAGTATTTTAAACATAAGTGATATCAGTCATCAATTTGTGATTGATGGCCATGTTTTGTATGTATAGAAATATGATGATGTGATCTTCTGTAACCAAACTTGTTAACTTGGTTTTCTATAGGGCTTTTCGACTTATATACGGACCATGCTTTCTACCCAAGTAAGTTCAAACTGGTGCATCTTCAATTGAATGTGGTACTAAGGCTTTGTTATTGTTGCTTACAATTTGATTATAGTGATGTATTATATGGCTCTCTCTTGCTATTTACTCTAATTTCCTTCAAGGCTCTCTTGAGCGCAATTGGGGTTGGTGAGAAATCAGCTACAGTTATTGGTGCCACCTTTCAGGTAAAATCACATGCTATCTTCAACTCTCTTCTTCTTTCTGTAGTGTAGGGTGCTATGATGTGGTTGAGTGGTCATAACTGATTGAATTGAAATTTTGGGAGTGTGATAAGTGATAGCCATTTTACAACATGGAAATTCATGCAGTGGTTTCTAAGGGATTTAACTGGAATGCTTGGAGGCATACTGTTTACCTTTTACCAGGTTTGTAGAAATTGTCTCATATATCTTCTAATAGGATGCTTGAGTCTTTGTAACCTATCAGTTAAGACAAGACTCATTGTCTTAAATGGTTGTTTAAGACTTGAATTTGATTATTCCCTTCCATCAGGTACAAGTAATTGGTGTCAAGTTTTATTTATTTATTTTGGTCTGTTTGGAACTGTAAATCTTGGTAATCTATGCTTCAGGGATCAAATCTGGATACTAATGCCAAAATGTGGCGTCTGGTTGCAGATCTTATGAATGATCTTGGTATGAACCTATGTCTTTTTCTCTCTCCTTTTCAAGCTTGTGTACAACTACACACACATTGGATTTGATAATTGGTTCTTAGTTACTGTCTATTGAGATGGAGTTTGTTGTGCATATGTTTTCCTAATTTTCTAAAGTGACTGTGAATCCTGTGATGTTGGCTGCAGGAATGCTGATGGACCTTGTTTCCCCTTTGTTTCCTTCAGCCTTTGTTTTTGTTGTTTGCTTTGGGAGCCTGTCAAGATCATTCAGTAAGTTGATGTTGCTTATGTTGTAGCAGTGGCCTATAAAAACCAAGTAAACTTTGTTAATCAGCTCTCTTTCTTTCCTTCCCAAAAGAAATGATGGCTCTTATCCAATGTATGTAGTAAGAAATTGTTGTTGGCTTTATGTATTCTGCTGAACCAATATTAATAAATAGATTGAGTATCCTGTCTGTCACAAAAGCCAGGGAAAAAGGTAAAATCTTTTTTTCATGTTGCAGTATATTAATTTCGAACTGGCAATGAATTTTAAAATCACCATCAGTGACTACAGTGATCTTTGTATTCTGCAATTTATTTTTCAAAGGCAAAAAGAGTAAATGGTTGTCCTTTTTCTAAATTAAATCTTTTCTTGTGTTTTACTTCCAAATAGCTGGTGTTGCTGGTGGTGCAACAAGAGCTGCTTTGACCCAGCATTTTGCCCTCCAGAATAATGCAGCTGATATTTCTGCCAAGGTACCAGTGCAACCAAATTATGATCTTCGATTACATTGTTATAAGAATTCTTTTTGCTATTATGCCTTTGCCTTCTTTCTAATGTACTGTTAGGAGGGAAGTCAAGAAACTATGGCGACAATGATTGGCATGGCAGTGGGCATGCTCCTGGCTCGTTTAACAATGGGACATCCCTTTGCCATTTGGTTTTCATTCCTCTCTCTTACATTTTTTCATGTGTATGGTAAGTTATGCTGTGTATCATATTTATATTCATATTTGGGTCTTCTAAAGAATGTTTACATTGTGCTTACACTCTAATGAAAACCACAAATACTAAATACCTGTATGTCTAATTATAATTGCACCTATGTATGGAAAGAACTTCGGGAAAAATCAACTACAAATAGTAATTTCCAAATGCTAGCATCAACTCATAAGTATCCTTTCTCTTTCTCTCTCTCTTTTTTTTTTCTTTTTTCTTTCATTTTGTTAAAGTATGTAATTATGAGATTGTAAAATTTATTTGCTACAATTGACAATAATTATTCGTAATCTCAGCAAATTACAGGGCTGTTTGTTGCCTTGCTTTGACTTCTTTAAACACTGAGAGGAGCTCAATTCTTTTGCTGCATTTCATGGAGAGCGGACAAGGTAATGGTTATGATCCAAAATTTCTTTTGAGTAGGGTTAAGGATTTAAGTTCACTTTCCTGTGGTCCTTTGTCATCTACTTGGCTTAAATGTCAGTTAAAAAAGAAACAGTGAGATGGTAGTTGAGGTTCAAAGCTGCTGTATGACCATTATACATGCATGGCTCATTCTTTTTCAAAACAAAGACATACTTTGTGCAGACTGAGGAAAAAATATGTATGGTTCAGTTTTTGGCAAAACAAAGACTAAGTACACTGTGGAGAAAATGGACTTCATAAGTTCCTATCTGCTGTTAAATTAGTGTGTTTATTTATTTGATGTTAATCCAATATCTGAATTGCTTCCAGTTCTATTCCCTGAACAGGTCTCGAGGATGGAAAATATTTTACCCATACAGACTATTTTCTGGAGCACGAAGAAGGTGAAATTGCTGCACAAGCACATAAACTTGGGCATCAGGGTTTCTTCACTTGCTCAAGAGGACATGTGAGTTGTAAATTTGTCAGTTGCTAATTTGTCATTAGTGTGATGTTCCTAGCTGTTTGCGACACTAACTTCCCCTTGAGTGTTACAAATCATGCATTCAGTTGGAGCCATTTGGAGACATGCTGATACTGATTGTACAATAGCTGTGTTTAAGTTTGGCAGGTCATGTATAACAAATGTTAATGGGATCTTCTGAAGAATCGCGTCAATGCTTTGTATTTATTTAATCATTTTCTTGTTGGGCATGCTTAATTGTTGGCATATGAAAAGTACTTTGAGCACCTAATACCTCATTATTAAATTTAATTTTTGCATACAAAGCTGAAAGTTCCAGTGATATCTCAAACAGGATGGAGCTGTTGCATTCTGCAGCATCATATTATAGGAGAGGTGAACTCTAGGCAATGCTTGCCAGAGCTTGCTTTTTAACCTGAAACCTATAGCTAATATTATTTATGTCTGCTTGTCTTTTCAGCAAAGTACATGCTATTGGAGAGGAATAAAATCATAAATGTTATAGTCCACAAGGATTCAACTGCTTCGGATGTCTTCCAATCAGTTATTCATGCACTTGTTATGGTAAAACTTAAGGAAGAAAATACATCTGTCCATTTGGAGAGCCAATCATGGATGGATAAGCATTACAAAGTTTTTCTTCAGAAGGTACATCCTTAAAGCTTTTCCTTATTTTCATTAGGTTGCTCCAGAAATGTCATTTGCACTTGGATCTGAAACTGAGTGCTATTCTTGGATATCTGTGATATTCAATCTTCTTTTACTTTTTCAGATCATTATTTAGAAGTATTGAAAATATGTAATTCCCCATGGTTGCTTGACATCCTTAATGAATTCCACTAAGACATGATGAATCAAGTAAAAGTTTTGAGTGTCCTCCATTAATTATGGATTCTTCACTTGAAACTGAAATCCTCCATTAATATAATGACTCTTTTTCTTCTTCTTTTTTTTTTTTAATCTGTCTAATCATGAAAGATCTGGAACAGTGTCCCTTTTCTACTTTAATCTAATGTACCAAGATTAGGCTTTTGTATTTTTCTTCTTAGCTTTATTGAGGGAGAAGGAGAAAAGGAGAAGTAATTGATTAATAGCACTAGGTAATAAACCCAACTAGCTTGGAATATTAGGCTCCATAGAGTGGAGCTTGTAACATTTCCTTATTAGTGTATGACCATTTAGGTTAGAGGTCATATTATAGAAATTACTCTAATGCGTCCTCTTTTTTAGCTTATTTTACAAAGTTCTTTCATGTCAGCAAAAGTTCACTTCACTGTGCTACTCAGATAGTTCCACATGTTGTACTGGATATTGTGGCACATTGATGCATCAAGATAAAGTTGGTGCTGAGGGTCACCAAATACCGGAGTGGAAAACTGAAAATCTAGTTGTTATTCTTTGATGAGAAATGAGAAAGATTACTCACAATAATGAGTTAGCAATTACATTTTACTGTGTTATGTTCACATGTTTTCTTTCTTTTTCTTTTGTTGTCTGGCAGCTAAGTCTGGCTGGTTGGAAAACAGAGCGCCTTCTTTCCCCTTCAATCATTTGGAGGGCAAACTGGTTGTGTGACCCTTCAGATGATAAGGTGGACTAGGTAATTATTAGCATTATTGCACTAGAAGTTGTGGGAGGATCGGCTGCTACATGAAAACAAAAAACCAATAGATGATTACTTTGTTTGTGAAGAATGGAGAAAGAAATGTTGAGTGATAGGCAAAGTTACATTAGTATTGGATCACAAGTGTCATTCATGAATTTTAAGTACCCACAGAAAGACAGTGTTGGTGGGATTGGAGTCCCCTACCTTCTTTTTCCTGAGAGTCATCTTACCATTCTTATAATAATGATTTTTGTTTAATGGTAGGGAAAATAATTTGATGACTTTAATTAGCAGACTTGCACCTGCCATGAGAATATATTTGCATTGCCAAGACTTGTTATTGGAGTTAGCATCACCACTGTGACAAAGTAACTATAAAATCCTGTCAATTCTTCTTTGTCTACAATTGCCAATTTGCTTCTACTTTAATGAGTTTACACCATTAGCTATTTTTGAATTTCTCGTTTTATTAAGTGTGGAATGACCTAATGACCATCAGATTTCAGTAATGCACCTATACTATAATCAGTTGGATGTGAAAAAAGGAATCGTCTGAGAACATTTGACATTGCTTTAACTACTTGAGAAAGGAAGTTTTAGAAAACCTGACGATGTTGAATAGGTGTCAAGGTTTTGCCCTGGCTTTTTGGTAGGGCAGCGAACTGTTGTACAAAGTTGTTCGTCATGGTAATTGCACGTGTCAGGACATCAAGCATGTGTTCCTAAACTCTATGAAAGGTAATAGAAGGCCCACTAAATGTAGCACAAGTGCGGTTTAGGTATTTCAGTGGTCACACATATACATAACATCAGAAGGTGTCCTTGCTCTCCCCCCAAATAATTGTATTGGCGTGAGCATTCGCTTCTCAGATTGGAGCTTGTCAGGTAACTGCCTCGTTATGCATTTTAATAATCAAATTCATGCACTTCCAGGCAGTTGACTATTCAGTTCATTACTTTCTTCCCGGCCATATGCCCTGAAGATGCCACAATGATCATGGATGATGTACAGATGAGCAGGATATGCGTCTTTTTCTTTTTTTTTTTTTTTAATGATCTTAAGTACTCTCCGAAGAAAGTATACCACAAATGTGCTCAAAGGAGGGAGTGCCTGAACAGCAACTGCAGCTGCATATCCTGCAGCTTGACCACCCATAAATTGGAGATCATTCCGAAACCCACATAGGAACCCGGCTAGAAATGCCTGGCCTCTGCCATTCCATCCAGTCTTTCAAATAAGCCTATAAGGATGATCTAGGTGGGTTCACAGCAGCGCAATGGATAAGACAACGTTTAGAATAATGGCAACGGCAGTGTAGGTGATTGAGAAGTTAGAACCAGTAAAACGAAGTGTAGACAACCGGCTTAGGGACCCCTTTTGTTCAACTTGTGCCCTGATCATTTGTCGGCCAGTTAAAGCCAACCGCATCAGAAAGTGCTCCCCCAACACGTGCAGAGGAGAATCAACCCGCCTGTTTTACACTGTTTGCTGAGGGAAGCGATAACCAAATTGGACCGACCATACAAACCTTGATTGATCTTTTGTTCTTAGGCTTTAATCAGGAAACTTGCCGTTCCAGCTTGTGCCGTCTCTACAATGCAACTACCATTCTCTAAATCCACTGCTACCGTCCAAACGTAAAAAGAAGGCCGCAAAAGTGGCCTCTGCCATACTGTAGAAAGATGGCTCCATTACCCAATACAAGGCTCTGGTCATACGAGAAAAATGAGCCATGTGGAAAGATTGATACCCTTGTTGGTAAACGTTTCCCGCGATATTGTATAATCTGCAGTTCTGGTAAATAATTAAACTTGGTCATGTCAATCGCGTGGGAATACAAACATGAATAATATTTCTGGAAGAATGTAAGAATGTTGAGTATTCCGTAACATACATGCTCTCTCTTGATAAATTATTGAGCTTTGCTTTATTGTCAGCATCAATGGAAGAATGAACAGCTGATCCTAGGCAAACAGCAATCAAGAAGCAACCAACAATGGGGAAAAAGGATCTCTCTCTGTTTATTTTGTCATCTAAGATTTAATTCAAGGTTGTTCAATTGTTCCTGTCACCCAGAAGGAGGAGAAATAACACAAAAATCCAAACTTGGAGGAAACACAGAATAACAATTCTTGCAACAAAAAGACACTTGGACCTATAACGACCGCTATGCTAGAAGTAGTTACTTCTGCCACTGACAGGCCAACAAATGCCTAAGAATAGCTTGGGACTTGCAGACTGAGTTTAGGAAATGTCACATAAACAGTCATATCTTTTTTTTTTTTTTCCTTCTTTCTTTTAAAAGAAGTTATTTTTGCAATTTGAACATATGATCTCAAGGTTACAGTTGAATAATCTTTACTATTGCGCCAAGACTTACCCTTATTAGATGGCCAATTATCCTACAAAAATCAAAAACCAGGAGATCCACAATAGAAGTCTCGCAAAACATGCCGCTTTCCAAGAAAGTCTTCATTTTTTCAGCGACGTGTGTGCAGGATCCATGAAACTGAAACCAAGAAAATTGAGTTAGAAAGTTTGGCATCTCAGGTGCGCTATTCCCATTCTGACCAAATTTGAAAGCTTTGATTACAGCAAGGAGATTTGTGATGGAATATTAAAGGTAAGTATGTCGAGGAAACTTGTCTCCACCGTCTAGCAGGGTCACAATAGAAGGCCATGTGCGCAAAAAGACGGGGGAAAGCAGCATTTATGTTATGGCTCGTTTACTGAAAACGACGTGCAAAAGAGAAGAAACAAATGCTTTTATCCACAAACTACCCCTTTGGCCCAAATCCAATAAAGATCTAAATGGCATAAAAATGCATAGATAAAACAGAAAATCTTGGAACAAGTGTGACAGAATGAGCACTCTCACTTTTCCTGCACAGAGAGAGAGAGAGTGAGTGAGATACCTACCAATATTCATCAAACAATGTGAAACTTAGGGCCATGGCTTCGCTTAGGAAACACCAGAAGGTTTGATGCACATGCTTTAACTGCAGGTTAGCACATGGGAAAACACTAAAGAGCAAGGACTGAGGGAAAGTTGCCAAGATGAAGAGTGCTAAATCTCCACAAGTATGTAAGTACAGCAGTTTGACCTCTCCAAAATATTATAAATATAGTATCTTCTTCGACTGCACAATTGGATCCAACTTGTCTTGTTTTGGTTTAATTGTTTGCCGTTTGGTAGATGTTATCATGTATCCAACTACTACAAAGGTAACATCAACCAGTTGACATTTATTAGATGCCATCAACATTGCAAAATATAATCTACTTTTACACGTATGAGAGCAATGAGAAAACAGAATTTTCGTTCTGGAAAAGGATGAAATAACTGATACAAAGACATCTATTGGCATATGTCCAAGCCAAGAGTACCCAACTTCAAGCTTTCTTGAAATTATATAACTTGACTGATCTTTCAGGACAAAGGGTCAAATCTCCTTCGTCACTTAGCTGCTCATTTTTTATCTTCTCAGCCTCAAGCCTTCTTAAAGTTGTAGAACTCAACTTCTCTTGGCTAGATTCTTCAGGAAGTAGGTCTACAACTTCAATCTGCATGAGATACATTAACAGGCACAAGATATAAGTCTATCAATAGAAATTTGTATCAGGGCAGAACAAACTCATCATGCAACCAAAGCACCAAAGGATCAAACCTTAAGCTGTGAAAGACCTTTCTCAGCTCTCTTCTTATTAACTGACAGTCCACCTGGCAACGTCTCCTTACTGCCACATCATATATAATGGGTCAAACACAATTAGACCCTGATAGTAAAGACTATTATAAGTCTGGAAGGCCGATGTAAATCAGCCAGTCTTTCACTCTTTTTAACTTGATAAGAACGAAGCCTGATAAAAATCATTAATCAATATTGTAACATGCCTACAAAGAAGGGCAGCTTTGGAACATGAAATCATAGCCCTTTTTTTAAAAAAACTAGAGAATCTTAGATAAAAGAAAGTGGACTTGCCTAACAACTATGGCATCCAACTTCTCATCCACAATTGAAGGTCCATAAGGATCTGTAATAGGTTCGATTTGTACTACAAGTTCTGGCTTAATAGACTGCACATTATTGAAAAAACATACAACATATGTTAACTAAAATCAATCATAGATAGTCTTGTGCAAACACAAGTTAAAAAAAAGGAAACCACAATGACCATTTCGTAATACATTTTGAAACTTTAAAAAAGAAGGGCAGAAGAAGCAGCATTCAAATTTTACTTGTTAATCAAATTGCCTGTTCTACTTTGAGAAAAGAAACAAAGGGTCATCAAGCTGAAACAAAGCCGCAGAGAAATTACTTTGAATCATGAGACCACAACAATAAATCAATGCATATACAACCTTACAATAAGGCCATTGTTGAAACCAGTTTCCTACTGATTCTAGCAAATTGTCATCCACAATGCCACACATTGAAAAGAACAAAGAGAAATAGATAATAGAGCATTTTATTTCCCGCTTATCAAAAATAAAGCTTGTTTTTTTAAATTTTCCAAATGGAAAAACAAAAGCTTAACTGCACACTTAACTTTCCATGACAAAAAATAAGCTATATGCCCTACCTTGACATAGGATTCAACATTATGCATTCTTTCTTCAACGGGCTGTATCAAGTCAGCATACTGTAACAGCAGAAACAATGGTATAATTACAAAATCTTTTAGTGACAGAAAATTAAAGTAAAGAAATGAAGCACATGTACTTGCAACATTTTGGATTATCAAGTTCCACCAAATAAAGAAAAAGAAAAACAGATTAACCAAGGATTACCTGCTTCTTGGTTAACATAGGACCATCACAGACTCCAATAACAATCCGTTCCCTGGCCAGCTTGGCTGATGCCTACTGAAAACCTCGTGCATGAGTGAATCATCAACAAAAACCTTTTATTTAAGAAAAAAAAAAATTATTTTTTCTACCAAAATTAAGAAAAGTAATGCATATGCCAAAGAAAAAGAGAGACATTGAGGAAAAGGCGATGGCCGTTGTGTAATCGGTCAAAGGTGCCACCAAGAACCACTGCTTGATATGTATTTGGTGCTGACACCTCCAATGTAGCCATCTTTCTTTTCCCTTTTCCCCCCTTTATTTTGTGTTGATGACAGAGAGAAAGCCTTCTATTAGGAGAAAAGGGCTTTGGGTGTCCAGAATGAAAGCTGCCACATTGATTTGGATTCCAGGGCTTCAAGATGGCTGTTTTGTCTAAAACACTTCTTTTCCACAACCCTGCCAATAAAGCTTCACTTGCCGAACATCAAACCATATGACTCCACTACCAAAATGACAACGTTGCATTTATGGTAACTAACAACTAAATGCCCATTCTTTTGCTCATATTGGACCCTGAACTAGAGCTAATTCTTTCAGCAATTGCCTTTATTATTTTAAATTGTAAACCAGCAATGACAACATAAAATACAAATTCTTGCATCATAAATATTTGCCCGGGAAATTGTCAGTTCAGAGCAACATTGCATAAAGGTACTACCACGGTACAATGCACAGAATTAGGCAAGTCATAGGACTAAGGTAAAAGCACAAAGGAGACAGGCAAGTAAATAAACAAAAAAGGGGTTTTAAAATTTATGGCCAATTGCTGTCAACAAACAGAGATTCGCCATTGCTTTTCGCCATATGTATAAGCTCTTCCAGGACTCAGGAGAGCATAAACAGCAAAAACCAGTAGAGATTCTCCCACCCAATTTCCCTGACCACCCGGCTATCCCAGTTTAGTTATTGGGCAAGATTTAATTTTTTTAACACTAGTAAATAAACTCAGCAACAGCAAACAAAGCACCTAAATGCTTCTTGTTACTAGCTGAATAGAAAGATTTAACAATGGAAACCTAAAAAAAGAAAAAGAAAAAAAAAACTTGAAGATAAGGGATGAGTATGAATTTGAACCTAGATAGATTGCAATAGCTGGCCTCGTACCTCAAGGGGCGAGCTTGCTTCGGGACTTCAATTAGACAGGTGACGACGTGGGTGATGATCAGAAGAAACCTAACGACTTCAACTTCTAACTCATTTTTAGGTTTGGTTTTGGTTTTGGTTTCTGGGGAGCACCAGTTGTGCCTTTTTTAAAAAAAAAATTATAAATATATTGAAAATTTGACATAAAAAGTTAATTTTTTCTTTAAGTTTTAAACTATTAAAAACTAGGACCGTAAATAAAAATTTTTGTTGTTATAAGTGTTAGAATCTTGTAATTTTTATTAAAATATATTAAAATTTTGTAAATTTTTATACAATATTATTTAATTTTAATATATTTATATAAAATTAAAATTTATTATTCAGTTATATCTTAATTATATAAAAAATATGTATGAATTTTTTAAATATGATTTAATAAATATTTTATTAATTTTTTATGATATTATTTTTTATTTATAAATGTAACTTGTATTCTTATTTTTTAATTAAATAGAAAATTTTTTAAAAAAATTAAAATGCTTTATCATTAGATTCTATTTATTATATTATATTATTTATTATTATATATTTTTAATTTTTTAAATTTATTTTTATTATTATCATTTTTTTTTTTTGCGTCAATCACATCATTAATACACACCAACCACGTCAACACTTATTAACCGAATTGGTTTATAATTTTGATTATTTGATTCAATTATTATTAAAAGTATTCTTAATTAAGTCATAACAGTTCCTCAAACTTATTTTAATACATTTTATATTCAACTTTGTATATTTTTAATTATTATTTGTTATCATACTTATTACCAATTTGAAGAAATTTGATATTTTTATAATTATATGTACTATTTTAGATGAAAAAAATTATGTTATTTGGTCCTAAGAAATGTTATAATTTTCTTACAAGTACAAATTTTAATGATATGCTAATAGAAATATTTCAAAATTACCTATAGTAAAAGAAAAATCATTTGATAAATTAGTTAGAACAAATTAATGAATAACAAAATAATAATTATAAAATTTTTATATAATTTTGCAATACATGTATTTTAATTATTAAACTTTAATTTAGTTAACTTAAAATAATAAAGATGGTATGAAATCTATCGTAATACTTATGATATTACAAATCAGTATTAACTAATTAAAGATCTCTATCATTTGAAACAATAATATTGAGTTAGTATCTTTTTTTCTTAAATATATCTAATACTTTACTTATTTTTATCATTTTTTTATATTTATTCTCAAATGCATCTTTATTTGTTATAGGTGGTTTTAAAATATCTCTATTAACATAACATTAGAGTTTGCACTCTTTAGAAGAGTTGTATATCTCTTAAAATTAAATAACATAATTTGATATAAAATCTTTAAATTTCTCCACATTAGTAATAATTATGATGATAAATAATAATTTAAAATAGGTCTTATAAATCAATATAACCTTAAGAATTAGTCTAACAATAGTTAATTTAGATAGTCAAAAGTTATGAACTAGTTTAATCAATAATTGTTGATGTGGCTAACATGTGTTGATGAGGTGATTAACACTTGGCTAATATAAAAAAAAAACTAATGATAGTAATATAAATAAATTTGAAAAATTATAAATAAAATACAAATGATGTAAAATATGAAATATGATATTAAACTATTTTAATCTAAAAGAAATAAACTTCTACTCTTTAATTAAAAGTATATGAATAAAGTTTTGATGTCATAACAATAGATTATTATAAAAATTATGAAATATTGTATTGAAATTTGTAAGATTCTAACACTTATGAATTAATTTGGTCAATAAGTACTAATGTAACAAATATGTGTTAATGATATGGTTGACACTTGGTTCATTAAAAAAGGGAAGGCAATGATAATAAAAATAAATTTTAAA
Organism: Ceriops tagal; assembly: GCA_021533255.1. NCBI lineage: Eukaryota > Viridiplantae > Streptophyta > Magnoliopsida > Malpighiales > Rhizophoraceae > Ceriops > Ceriops tagal. The sequence goes on from CM038608.1 coordinate 2,764,528, forward strand.
AATTAAAAATTGATGATAATGATAAAAGATATATGATATAATAAATAAGATGTAAAAATAACATATTTCAAATTTTCTAACAAAAATTTCACGTTGCTAATTAAAAAAAATAGGAGTAAAGTTCTAATAAAGAATATAATAATTTCATTAAGAAAAGAACATTATACCAAAATAATTAAAATTTAATTACTAAAATACATGTTGTAATTTTAGAAAGTTTAGAGTAATAGAAATATTGTGGGAGATTAAAAACAAAAGTAGTAATTTGAAAAAAAAAGAAGAAGAAATGAGAGAAATTTGCAATGTTGTTCTATTTTATTTTTTCAAATTTATTATAACCAATTATAAATTAGTAGTTCTTATTCTAGTTTTGATTTTACATATTGATTAAAATTGTCTTTAGATAATTTTCTTTTTCCTATTTTTAATCCATAATTATGATTTTTTTTGTGAAATATTATTTATTATTAAGGTAAAAAAATTATCAATTCTTCAGATTTACTAAATTTTGTTAATCAAATTTTTTGTTAGCCCAATTTGTTAAAACTAATTAATGGATTTAAAAAACTGAAAGTACAATAAAATATTTTGTGTTTATCGTTTTAGTTTTAATTGGATACAATACTTAAATGTAAATTTATATTAATATATTAAATTTAAATTATATGAAATAATAAATATTTAATTATATATGATATGATAAAATTTACTATTTTTTTAATATAAATAATTCAAGTTAGTATTAACTTTTAATTTATTACCATTAAAAAGGAAAAAACTAAAAAGCATACATAAAAAATAACATTTCAGATAAATTTAATTAATAGCAAATTGTCAAAACTAAGAATTGTCACCTAAATCTTTTATCTTTTTTTTATTTGACTGTTATATTTTGTTTTGTCTATTTTTTTTTCAATCATCATTTTACTTTACTTATTTTAGTATTGCAATTGTTTTAAACAAATTAATCAAATCCAATTGCATTACCATTGAAACAATTTAAATCAATATTTTTATTTACTTTCGTTAATGTAATGCCAAATTATATTATTTAGGTAAAAAGTAAAAATATGAAATAAGATTTTAAAATTATTTGATTATTGAAATAAGCATGTTTTATTAATCTATGAATTATTAATTATTTTTTCTGTATAGATTTTTCTAAATTAGAAACCAATGACAATCAAAATAGTCACTTCAAAAATTAAAAAAAAAAATATTTGGAGACACCTAAAGTCCCCCAAATTTGCTTTTATTTGGAGTGGCTAATTGTTCGCGGAATTTTGTCATCCACGGTTTTATTTCTTAAAATCCTTTTGTTGTAATTATTGTCTGCATTAAAAAATTGACGGGCATAGCTAATAATTAATTTTAATTTTTTAAAAAACAATTAAATATTAATTAATTAAACTCTCTAACTTATAATAATTTTATAGAATTATTATTATTATTATTATATTAGGCCGAGCGACTCCGATGCAGTCTTGGTGCCAAAAAAAAAGAAAAAAAGAAAAAAAAAAGAAAAGATCTAAACCGGTTCGGCGGACTTGAAGTGGAACAATGGCAAGCAAAGCAGCAAGCGGTGGCGCTCAAAGCCTCCACAAATCATCGGTGGCCATTTCCAAAGGTTACAATTTCGCTTCTACTTGGGAACAGGTCGGCCTTCTTCTCGTTAATACTTCCAGATGGCTACATCTCAATTTGATTTTTTTTTTTATTATTATTAATCTTAGCAACTGGCAATTTTGTAACGCATTTCTAATGTCAACGGCAGAATGCACTGCTGTCGGAGCAGCAGCATGCGGCGATTCTGGCTCTGTCTCACGCCGTCGCCGAGCGGCCTTTTCCTGTTAATTTGGTGAGGTTTTGGTTTGGAGTTGTTTAGCCTGACGCTGATAAAAAAAAAAAAAATGCTTAATCTCGATTTATTTTTCCTTTGGGATGCTTTAGGCCCAAGATCGTGTCTCCGGCCGGGAAAATGGTGGCTTGATTGTTTCGACCAGGGACACCCCCACAGGGCAATCTCAGGCCATAGATGCAGTCTTAGTTAATACAAATCAGGTCAGCTTCCTTTTGTATTCACGTTCTACATTCTAATTTGCTCTCTCAACTCCTTATTGAGTCTTTGGAATTGTGTGTGAATTAAAGGAACTTCATTTTGGCGCAGCCGATATTGAAATTCTCTTGCACTAGTCAAGAATCTTGTTCTAGTGAATTAGTATTTGCCTGACCATGTTTCCTGGTGTTTGGTACTTTCAAATTTAAATGAGCTTCGGTTTTTTTTTTTTTTT
>CM038608.1:2766918-2785919 GCA_021533255.1 Ceriops tagal
TTTTTTTTTTTTTTTAATTTTTGGTTTCCCCTTTGGTGCAGTTCTACAAATGGTTTACTGATCTTGAATCAGCTATGAAATCAGAGGTTAGCGATGATTGATTACTTCAGCATGCTTCCTTATAGGATTTTATGATCTTGTGTTTATATTGCCTCCGTGTTCTCTATTGTTAGACTGAAGAGAAGTATCAGCACTATGTCAACACTTTAACGGAGCGGATACAGACATGTGATGACATTCTTAGTCAGGCATGCTAATAATTTTTGATAGTTTCTTTTTCTTTCTTTTTTAAATCATCTCTAACAAATTTTCTTTTAGTTTCCTTTTAGCTTCATACCATTTCTATTCTTTTCTTTTTGTTTTAAGAATAATTTGGCTTCTTTTGGTGCAGGTGGATGAAACTCTTCTCACATTTAATGAACTACAGCTGCAGCACCAAGCAGTAGCAACAAAGACCAAGACTCTTCACGATGCTTGTGATCGATTGGTGTGGTTTCTCTCTTTATTTTCCTTATTCACACTTGTAGACTTCTGCTAGAATGAGCTTTGGGTTTACACTATTGGTCACAGATTCTTGTCCCAAGTAAAAAGAGAAGCCTAACTTTTGGAAAATTAAGTCTGATAATCATCTGTCAGACGCATTTGGGGTAATAAGTAAACTAGTTTCATTTGGTTGAGTTGGTTGTCTCATTTCCTCTCCACTTGCAGCTGGTGGAAAAGCAAAGACTGGTTGAATTTGCTGATGCAATTGGCACTAGGCTTCACTATTTTGATGAATTGGAGAATGTAAGTTCTATTACAGACAGTTCAGTCATTTCAAATGCTACCTTTAATTTTGCTTTGCATCTGACTGAGAATGCTCCCATTTTTTCTTTCCTTTAAAAGGTATGATCACTACTGTCTGACATATTTTGTATACATATTGTCCATGCTAGGGTAAAAGTTGCATAGCTTGAACTTCAAGTATTGTTTTTGCTTTAGGGAGACCTTCTTTCCCATCTTAGGAACAGATTCTCTACAATAGTCATGGTGTAGCGTTCCAGTTGGATTGATTAACAATTTAAGTCATGTTGGTTCTGTAAATCAAAATAATTGTGGCTGCTATGGAAGATTGATAACTTGATTGAAGAATTGTTTCAATTTTTATAAAAGGTTTAAGAAATGGATATTTGCAAAATAAGTTTTCAACGTCCTCATGACACGTTGTAATTGATAGTTTGAATTTTAACTTTCAGTTGGATGATAGATGCATCAATTTTATCCATAAGTTTGTTTATTATGCTGATAACCATGTTCATTTGGATGCTTTTCCTGTTTCATTTTCCATTTTACATTTCAATCATCCTGTTTGTTTAAAATGAAGCGCCTGCTTTTAACTTACTGTATTCCAAAGGTGATAGTTTTAGTAGTGCCTTGATAGTTCCTATATTCATCCATATCTAATGAAGATTCATAAATATAAATGCTACGAAAAAACTTCAGTTGTGTGCTTATGCATCTTAATACAGATTGCTACCAATTTTTATTCTTCCAAACTGAATCCTGGAAATGAGAAGTTTCTTCCACTGCTTAAAAAGCTTGATGAATGCATAGCGTAAGTTTCTTTTTTGAGAAGTAATGTTTGTATTAATTTGTCTTCCAATAAGTTTATGAACAATTGGAGTCTGAGATTGTTATTTATAATTCAGGTATGTAGAAAGCAATCCACAATATGCAGAATCCAATGTTTATTTGCTCAAATTTCGACAACTTCAGGTACACTAGTGATGTCACCAATATAACATGTGGTTGATTATGATTTGTTTTTAATTCCAAAATTCACAAAATTTAATATGTGTAACAGTCTCGAGCACTGGGGTTGATCCGTTCTCACGTGCTTTCAGTTCTGAAAGGTGCTTCTTCGCAGGTGAGGTTAAAAGGTTTTTGTGAGTTTGCTTGTGGACTCTGGTGTATACACATACACACATTTCTTTTCAGGTCCAGGCAGCATTACGGAGTACAGGTGGCAACAAATTTTCTGTCTCTGAGGGAGTTGAAGCATCTGTCATATATGTCAGATTCAAGGCAGCTGCAAGTGAGGTAATGTCTCCTTTTCATCTCTTGACTGATTTGAGCTGAAGCTGTAATGTTTGAACAGCCCCGAGCATGGTTATCATTAGGTCCTATAGTGGACAGATATGATTTAAATGGCTTGAGAATTCTATTACAAGTGCGAAACTGAATGATGTGATCTAATTTAACAGCTGTCAAGAAACCATTGAACCCAAAAGTTTAAGCTATTGGGTGAGGTCCACAAATAGATCCCATTATTAAACTCCAGCATGCTACCTCACACATGAGCCAATTGGCTGAAAACATGAACAAACAGACCCTCCTTACCTTTGGAAACTTACAATTAATAGAAGAATGAGGGCAGCATAGTTTGAACTTATGACTTCTTGGTCATAAAGGCTTTGATACCATATCAAGAAGATAGTCAATCCAAAAGCTTACACCGTTGGGTGAGGCTGGAGAATGGATCACATATTAAACTCTAACAATGTCTAATCCTTTGAAGTAGCTAATGCTATAAGTATCTGCAGCTGAAGCATGTATTGGAGGAAATTGAAAGCAGATCATCAAGAAAGGAATATGTTCAGATCCTTGCAGAATGCCACAGGTTGTACTGTGAACAGAGGCTTTCCTTGGTAAGGCAATGACCAGTTGCTTTTTATCATTTTTGACTCATTGTATTGTTTGTGGTTAGCTAGCTGATGCAATATTTTCCAATCAAATTCTGCTATCTAGATAAAAGGAATAGTCCGTCAACGGATATCTGAATTTGCCAAGAAAGAGGCCTTGCCGTCTTTAACTAGATCTGGATGTGCATATCTAGTGCAGGTAATGTTACATTACATTCAGCATGTAGTGTTTTTGCTTGCCCTGTGTCTCTTAGATGTAATGATTGAATATCTTTTGAATCTTGGTGTAAACTATTTCTGATGCTGGATGTATTGAGTGATGACCATAGATCTTGGAATTGAGTTCCCATGTTGAAGTTTTGAAAACTGGTGAAACATCATGAGGGGAGGCTAAATTTTCTATACCCATTGTAGGGTTAAGCAGGGATCTGTGGGCTTTTGATGACGCTGCATAGTTTCAACTTGCAATTATTTCCCTTTGTTCTCTGTAGTCTTCTCCGTGAATAGATATCTAAGAATGACCATTCAGGTCTTTGTTGTTTTGGTGCTTTGCTTCCTTATGTTCCTTAAATTTTTTGTCCTGCGGAAGAAAAAAGAGAATCAAAGGAACATAAACTAGATTCATTTTCAATATCAACTTGTCTTAGTCTGGGCTATATGGTGGTTTTGCTTGATCCTTCCATAAAATTGCAGGTTTGTCAACTTGAGCAGCAACTTTTTGGTCACTTTTTCCCATCTTCTTCAGAGGATATTTCTAGCTTAGCTCCACTAATGGATCCATTGTAAGTTTTCTTATGGCCAAATGTTTGTAAGGTTGCTTTTTATCTTTGCAAATATTTGAATTTTGTTGGGGGGTGGGCAATCTGCATTCAATTTGTTTGATGATTTTGTCTATGAAGCTCATTCAGTGTTCATGCTGAAAACACTGTTGATATTTGTGTCCCAGTAGTTATGCTGCAAACTTTTTTCTTGCAGGTCCACTTACTTGTATGATACGTTGCGACCAAAACTTATTCATGAAACAAATATTGATCTTCTCTGTGAACTTATCAACATACTCAAAGTTGAAGTCTTGGGGGAACAGCTTGGCAGACGAAGTGAGTCATTAGCTGGGTTACGTCCCACATTAGAGAGAATTTTAGCAGATGTTCATGAGCGATTGACTTTCCGTGCTCGTACACATATCCGTGATGAGGTGTGTTCCTTATTTTACCAGCATTTCATAATGATTCTTCAATATATGTGTCCATGACATTCCATGCTCTGGTAGATCTCAAAGATGTTTGTTTTAGTTGGCCTTCTTCCTTGCAAGATCACATGTAGCAGGGGTTTATAGGGCTCTTCCATGAGAGTTTGTTGCACATGATGGTTTTGTTTTGAGAATTCCTTGTGTTCGTTTTGCAGATAGCAAACTTTTTTCCTTCTGACAAAGACTTGGATTACCCTGCAAAGCTGGAGCAATCTGCTGAGATGAAATCAGAACCAACTGTAAGTTGTCTCATATTTTCTTTGGATAAGAACTTATCTCCATGACTGTGATGAAAGTGTGATATACATGAAGTTTTTTTCTATTCCTAATTCTAGTTTTGATTCTTTTCTGGAATTTCTGCTCTTTTGATTTTTGTCAAATTGGGCAGCATTGGCAAGTGCATAAAAGTGATGCTCTTCTATCCCCATGTTAGACATGTAGACATTGTTGAACCATCTAAACATCAATTTTTTAGTTAGTGGGGCAAAGTGAAACTTGTTACACTCATTCCTTATGTGATTACCTCTTCCCAGACTAGTGGAATGGAAACTGAAATTGAAATTGACAATTTGGAGTTATCTTTTGTTGGTTGGGCATTACGGTGGTATGAGTTGTCTTTTTCATTGACAAAAACAGAGACATAGTTTGTTTATTATATTCCAATAGACAGATAGCTTTTCATACATTTAAAACATGATTTGCTGTGGTAATATGACATTAGTTGAACTATGCCTGAGGGTGATGGTTCACTGGCAGATTAATGTCCATGGCAATATTTTTTTGCATATTCTCATTTGTAGATTGAAAATCTGTTTTGACTATTGATCTTTTATCAGATCTTTGTCTTCACCAGGTTGATGAAAACATGACTGCTTTTAAGACTTGGTACCCACCCCTGGAGAAAACTCTATCTTGCCTTTCCAAGCTATATCATTGCTTAGAACCAGCTGTGTTCACTGGCTTAGCTCAGGTACTTAAAACTTTCAGAAATCACTCTAAATAAACTCACCTTTTGGAATCTGAAAACAAACTTACACTTCTTTGGTTGTTTTGTCAAAGAATTGATTTTACTTTCTTTCTGTTTAATCTGTCAGGAAGCGGTGGAATTTTGTTCAGTCTCTATTCAAGTGAGTAATCTAAATGAACAAATTGCCAACACTGTGGTAGGCTGAAACTGTGAATTCTTCCTGAATAGGCAGCAATTTTGTGACTTATTTCCATAAACATGTGTATACATATGCAGAAAGCAAGCAAACTTATTGCAAAGAGGGCGACTACTATGGATGCCCAGCTATTTCTTATCAAGCATCTTTTAATCTTGAGGGAGCAGGTTATTACTCTGTTGTTCTCCCTTCTTCTTCTTCTGTTTCTTCAGAGGTTATCCATTGAACCATTCAAATGATTTATAACTCTCAGTTCTGGTCTTCCAGATTGCCCCATTTGATATTGAATTTTCGGTCACATACAAGGAACTCGATTTCTCTAATTTGCTGGTTAGTTCCATTGAAAGTAAAATTCTGACTTATCTATGTACTGCATTCACTTCATAATGTTTCTGCATATAAATTTGTCATAATCTCTGACTTCTCTTTCAGTAATGTTACTTTCACAGAAAAAATGATGGTAACATGCCTGCTAGGGATTCAAGCTTTAGGATAAAGGCAGCTAACATGGGAATCCAACTGAAACCAAACTCAATATTCAATAGATGTTTCAATAATAATCACAAAGTCCAGTTATGAAATAACATCAAGTTATCTTTATATGGAGAAAGTTAAATAAATGCTAAAACTAATTAGAAAATAAAATAATATTTATGTTAAATGGGATAATATTCCTAAATAGTAAAATATCTAGCCTTACAGGATTTAAAATACCATCATAAATGCAAGATAATAATAAATGCCTAAATAATAGAAATTATTTTTCTTTGTTCTTCATCATTTACGGTCTGGTTTGATATTAGAAAAATAAACCATTGTTGCTCCTACATGTTCCCCATACCTGTTTTTTTATAGCACGTTATTCATTGATTTTGAAGTTAAGTCCTATTTATAAGTTCCATGGTCAGGAGCACTTAAGGCGGTTACTTAGAGGTCAGGCCTCACTATTTGATTGGCCAAGATCAACTTCACTGGCAACGACTTTATCTCCCCGAGTTTTAGAAAATCAAGTAGATGCCAAGAAGGTTTGTCTTCCAATTGGTATCGGTTAGCTTGTTAGCTTGTATCTTGGTTGTATTTAGTCATGCACCACTAGAGATACTCCTCCTAGCATCTCAAATGCCAGAAATATTTCGCTTCTGGAAACTAATAGATGGGGTAGAAAGCACTCTACTCTGTAAAGAACAGAATGACATGGAAATTCTCTATTACATTTTGTAGAGTATAGCTTGTCATTATTCACCTTTCTTTATATTCCTATATCTCTACCAAGTTTCCTGATAATGATGTATCTTGTTACCTCTTAGAGAAGCCCTAAATGTTACTCCAAATTCATTTTTTTTATCAAGATAATACAGAGTTTGTTGGTTTTGGGGAAGACCTATGTGGGGCACCTTTTGGGGGTGGTATGCTCATTTAACTTGTGTATTCATTTTGTTTCTTTCAAGATAATAGTGAGTTCGTTTCTGCCAGACCAAGGAAATGGCAAATATAGTGTTGTTTGACTTTTGGAGTATATGTATTTATTTTTGTTTTCACAATATACCCAAAGACATTTAGTAATGCTATATATATATATATAGTTAATTCCTTTTGGGTTTGCTTTCATGTGTTGGCTTCCCCTGTTGCCTTGACTTTCCTATTGCTTGTGATGGCACTATGCACTATATCTTCCATGGTCATGCTTTCAATATTATTTCTGAATAGTTATTATTTGTTTGAGAACATATATAGACAGCAAGTTGAATGATTGAGGTAAAATTTGTACTAGTTATTGGTTAATCCAATTGCTGTGTAACTCTGGTGTCATTCATATTTACAGGAATTGGAGAAAAGCCTAAAAGCTACTTGTGAGGAGTTCATTATGTCTGTCACTAAGCTGGTTGTGGATCCAATGCTTTCATTTGTTACCAAGGTTTGCTGTTATCATAGAACTTACTGTTGTGTAAATATGCATCAGAGTGCCTCAGCTAGCAAGACACAGTGAAGATTTTTCAGGCCTTTAAGTATGAAGTTGATCAATAATCTTCTATATATGTATGATCTACAATATAGATGTGGCTTTAGGGCTAAACTTTCTAAATTTCCTATAAAACCTAATATGTTCTATGTAAATCCTCGCTATCCTTTTGTAAGTTATATTTTTGCAATTTTTACTTAAAACTTTTTGGTAGAAAATTAAACTATATTACTACGGTTGCAATATGAAAAGTTTTTCTTGACAAATAAATTAAATGTGTACTCTTCTGTATGCTTATGTGCTTCATTGATTGGGAACCTTGTTGGGTTAATCATATAATAGTTAGCTATACAATGAAATTGATGTCATGGCAAAATACTTACTAGAATTTTTAGTTTTAAATCTTTGTTTCACTAATCACATTTTGATATTTATTTTATCACATTAAAAAATAACAAGTGGTTGCTATTGAATCTTCATGCAAATAGAAAAAGATCAGATTCATTATTGGCATGTACTGCACATGCCTAAAAGCAAGTTAATGGAAGTGGGTCAGGTCACTGAGGTAAAATCTAATATGCTGGCAGCTTATGTTTAAGGAGCTGTTTTGCAGCTTTTATTCGTAAGTTTAACTTTAAGTTATTACCTGTGGGGAGCGCGGATTATTTATTTTGCCTATTAGACAAGAAGAAATTGTGTGTGCTTATTCTTCTTTTGCGAGAACCTAAACTACTGTGTCATATGTATGATATTATCAATGTGTTTCTAAAGGTGACAGCTGTGAAAGTTGCATTATCCTCTGGCAGTCAGACCCAGAATCCAGACTCAACTATGGCCAAGCCACTTAGGGATCAGGCTTTTGCCAGTCCAGATAAGGTGGCTGAACTTGTTCAGAAGGTATGTCACAGCGTCGTGTCGCTTAACTCTGGTTCACTGATATGTTTCCCAGATCAGTCTCTTAATGGCCTGGATTTTTTCTTGTCATTTGTACAAGGTAATTCATGGTCAGAAGACTGCATTAAGATGCAATATTAGAAAAATAATTTCTATGAAAATTTTTTCCATCATTGTGTGTGCACAAGACTGATTGAACTGCCTCTCTGTGAGGGGATGAACTTGATTGAGGGATTGGATTGGCTTGTTTGACTGAAAGTTTTCCTTTGTAGGGAAATGATATGCCATTTTCTTGACTCAGCTTGAGCTGATCTCATGTGCTACATTTCTGGACAGGTACATGCTGCCATACATCAAGAGTTGCCATCTGTGTTGGCAAAGATGAAACTTTATCTACAGAATCAGTCAACAAGAACTATACTTTTCAAACCAATCAAGTAAGCTGATGCATACACATGGTTTACATTACGATCAAATATTACTTTTCAAACATGAAGTGCTAAAAATTGTGTTTATTTACTGAATTTACAAGTGCCAAGCCTGTCAGGACTGATATCTTGACTACCAATCTAACACCAACAATAGTAACAAAATTTTGATCAGAAATTTCAACAGTGGTCAATTACATGAATTTTTCTCTTCATTTAATTTTATTATGAACACAATTTGATGTGAGATGTAATTATTCTAAATCCTTCATAATCAAAGATTCCCAAATCAACTTAGTTCACTCTCACTTATCAAGAAAAATAAAACTTGGTTCACTTTCCCTCTCCTCCCTCAATTCATCTTGATTTGTTTTCCCTCTCAATTGGAAAATTTACTAGTCTGCATTGGACATATTCAAACCAACACAAAGTATTCCTCCATCTTTCTTTATTCTCCTCTGCTCTCACTCAATTGTTCAAGATCTGGACAATTTCATTCTCTGATTCAAGCTAATTTATAAAATCTCATTCTCTTTGTTTCCTAGATTGCTATATAAATTACTAATGCATTCACTATAGCAATCATTACTAGCTTCTGTCTTCCTTTTGGCTTATTCGTACCTCTTGTTGACATTACCATTTTTGCACTTAGGAAGTCTTCTGATTACTCCCTTTGGCTTTTGGTGACATCTTTTACTTCATGACCTCACCATTTCTCTCTTGTTATCAAATCATTCTCTTGGTCTCCCTAAGGTCTCTGTCACCATCATACAAATGCAGTTGGTCATTTTGAGCCACGTTTGTATGCACATCCCAATCTGTTTTATCATCCTATTTTGGAATGCTGACTTGAGTTGTGATTTGCATAAGTTCCACCATTTTGTCCCGTGATATTGCATCCTTTTTCTCATCCTCATCGCATCTTTTCCAATATGACTAACTTAAGCCATGTGGTAGTGGTTCTTGGTATAACAAGACTTTGCATGGAGCACAGTCTGTTTGTCTTATTAAGAAAAAGTTGATTTGATTGCTCTTATGTCCACTCTTAAAGGTGCAACTCTCTTTATTTAAGTAATTGTTAACTTAAACTTGGTTATATGTCACAGCAAAGGCTAGTATGGTTTTGTTAGAGATTGGAAGAGTAATAATTCTTCTTATTCTTAATAATACATTAGACAATAGTTTTATATAGATGCTAGACCTAGTAAAAAAGGAAATTAATAAAAAGGAAAAAATATATCCAATCCCATAACTTATGGGACCTTAAAAAACTTACCTAAATTAGTTTATTTCTAAAGATATATTCTGAAAATAGCTAACTATGCACAATATAAGCCACTAATCACGTTTTCCTACACTCCCCCTCAAGCTGGTGAATAGGCATTCTCCATTCCCAGCTTGGATATTATATTTTGAAACGTTGAATTGTTTAACCCTTTGGTAAGTACATCAGCAAGCTGGCTGTGTGTAGGCATGTAAGGGGTACAAATCAACCCGCTCTCCAAGTGTTCTTTGATAAAGTGTCTGTCGACTTCGACGTGCTTCGTTCGATCATGTTGTACTGGGTTGTGAGCTATGCTAATTGCAGACTTGTTGTCACAATAGAGTTTTATTGAGCCATCCCACTTAATCTTCAAGTCTTCTAGAATGATCTTTAACCAAAGTACTTCACACACACCTTGAGCCATTGCTCGAAATTCTGCTTCTGCACTAGACCTGGCTATGACATTCTGTTTTTTATTCCTCCATGTCACAAGGTTTCCACCAAGAAAGGTGCAATGTCCGGTAGTTGACTTTCTGTCAACAATTGACCCAGCATAATCAGCATCTGTATATGTCTCAAGTACTAAACCTCCGTTCCTTTTGAATAAAATATCTTTCCCTGGTACTCCCTTAAGGTACTGTAATACTTGGTAAGCTGCTTGTAGATGAACTTTCTTTGGGTTATGCATGAATTGGCTAATCACACTAACTGCATATGTTATATCTGGTCGTGTGTGAGACAAATAAAGGAGTCTTCCTACAAGGCATTGATATGTTGCCCTGTCTACCGCAACATCCTCCTCTGCTTTTCCAAGTTTGACATTCTGATCTATTGGAGTACTTGCTGGTTTGCATGCTGTCATGTCTGTTTCCTTGAGGAGATCTGTGACATACTTTTGTTGGGAGATAAAAATGCCTTGCTTAGAGTGAGCAACCTCAATCCCAAGAAAATATTTGAGCCTTCCTAACACCTTGATCTCAAATTCCTTGCCCAAACAATGACTCAGGATTTGTTTTTCTTTGTCATCATCTCTTGTCACTATTATGTCATCGACATAAACCAAGAGAGCTGTGACTCCCCCTGAACTTGAGTGTTTAATGAACGATGTATGATCCCCTCGGCTTTGTTTATATCCCATAGCTATCATAACTCTAGTAAATCGTCCGAACCATGCTCGTGGTGGTTGTTTTAGACCATATAAGGCTTTCTTTAATTTACACATAGTTTGAGAATTTAAGTTTTTCCCATAACCTGGTGGGACCTCCATATAAATTTCTTCCTCTAGTTCTCCATGCAAGAATGCATTTTTTACATCAAACTGCTGTAATTCCCAACCATAGTTAGTTGCCAACGACAACAAAACTCTAACAGTATTCATTTTCGCAACTGGCACAAAGGTTTCTAGATAATCAATTCCATAGCTTTGAGTATATCCTTTGGCTACTAACCTTGCTTTGTATCTTTCTATTGATCCATCTGCTCTATACTTCATTGTATACACCCATTTACATCCTACAGGTTTCTTTCCCACTGGTAACTTTACCAACTCCCAAGTTTTATTTTTCTCCAATGCCTCCATTTCCACATTCATAGCTTGTTTCCATTTCTCATTGGACAACGCCTCAGATAAGGTGGTAGGAATGGTAATGGTGTTTAAGCTAACAAGGAAGGATCGATGAGATGGTGAAAATTTCTTAAAAGACATAAAGTGTGCAAGAGGATATAAAGGTCGTTTTATGCACTCTCTTGTTGCTTTCCTAATGGCAATGGGAAGATCCTGGTCATCCTTACTCATATGAAATTCAGTTTCATTTTTCAATGTAGGATTAGATATTGTTACCTCATTCGCAGGACTTGGGTTGGACTCTTGGACCTGCATAAATTCAAGGATGGTCATCTTCTTCCTTGTGAACACCTTGCCCTTGCCAAATCTTACATTCTCAAGTGCAGAATCTATTTTTTCTTGAGGATTTTCAGACATAAATTCAGGTTTAGACATGGATTTAAGAGAATTTTTTGACATATGGTTTGGTTCATTTTCAACTATATGTTTAGGAAGATTTTCAGGCACACGGTTTGGTATAATGGGACAAGATGAACTGGATGGTTTACACATGGATAGTGGCGATAGATCAAGTAAAACATCCTCATCCTTATTTTCTATTGTTAAATTCTCCCCCTGAAAATAAGGATGGGTGAAGTAAGACTCATGTTCATTGAAAGTGACATCTATTGAGACATAGAACTTCCTTGATGGAGGATGGTAACACTTATACCCTTTTGAGTTGAGGAATACCCCACAAAGACACATTTTATTGCCATTGGATCTAATTTCCCCTTAGTTGGACAGTGAACATGAACAAATGATACACACCCAAATATCCTAGGAGCAAGGTTATTTGTAGTTTGTAGGTCAGGGTAGAATGTGGAGAGTATTTCCATAGGACTTTTGAATCCCAAAACTCTAGATGGCAAACGATTTATGAGATGGGCAGCAGTAAGAACTGCTTTCCCCCAAAAATTTTTAGGCACATTGTTTTGGAACATAAAGGCTCGGGTTTTTTCAAGAAGGTGACCATTTTTCCTTTCTGCTACTCCATTTTGTTGTGGGGTATTGACACAAGATGATTCATGTACTATCCCTTCCTTTTGAAAATATAGAGTTAGGGTTTGATTGAAATATTCCCTAGCATTATCTGACCTAAACCTTTTGATATTGACTCCAAATTGATTTTTAACCATGGAGCAAAAGTTTGGGAGAACGGTAATAACATCTGATTTATGCTTGAGTAAAAAAATCCAGGTAACACGAGTACAGTCATCAATAAATGAAACAAACCATCTTGCCCCAGAAATATTAGGAATAGATGTAGGATCCCAAATATCACTGTGAACGAGATAGAAAGGAACAGAACTCTTTTTGTTACTGGCTGAAATTGGTATACGCTTGTGTTTAGCAAGTTCACATACCTCACAATAGAAGTTTTCAATATCTAGATTTTTAAACAAAGAAGGAAACAAAATTTTAATAACTCTAAAAGATGGATGTCCAAGTCGGCGATGATGAAGCCAAACTTTCTCTTTATTGGATGAAAGATTTTCTGACGTAAAAGAATGGGATAATCTGCTCTTAGTAATGTTTAACTGACTTGGTGCTTCAAGGTAGTAGAGACCATACCGTTCTTTAGCATGTCCAATCATCTTCCTCGAATCCTTATCCTAAAATTCACAATAGTCATGATGAAAAACCACATTGCAATATAAATCTTGAGTAAGTTTTCGTATGGAAATCAAATTTGTGGACAGTTTAGGGACATAGAGGACGTTTTTTAAGATCAGTGATAGACCTATTTTAACATTCCCTACACCTGCTACAGTGGTCACCGAACCGTTTGCTGTGGCTATTTTCCTACTGCTTGGACATGGGGAATACGTGGAAAAAATATTTGGTAAGTGAGTCATATGGTTAGTAGCTCCTGAGTCCATGACCCAAGAGTTGGCAAAGGTTGTACCCAAAACATTTAACCCAATGGAGAATGGAAACTCACCTGAATATGCCAAAGAACAGGTACCTGAGGGTTTTTCAAGGTTGTTGATAAGTGATTTTGTCCTCTCGATCACTTCTTGGTTAGGATTGCTTATCTCCTTTGGTGTTGATTCACTTAGTTGTACTGTAGACATCTTTTATGGAAAAATAACAATTCTAGGCAATCAAGGCCTTCCACGTGAAGTAGAGATTACCAGCAATAAAGGCTAGCAAAAATACTCTGTTTTGATGTCAAAGGAAAAATAAAACAGAAGGAAGAAGACTACAAAGAACAATAGCTCTGATACCATGTTAGAGATTGGAAGAGTAATAATTCTTCTTATTCTTAATAATACATTAGACAATAGCTTTATATAGATGCTAGACCTAGTAAAAAAGGAAATTAATAAAAAGGAAAAAATATATCCAATCCCATAACTTATGGGACCTTAAAATACTTACCTAAATTAGTTTATTTCTAAAGATATATTCTAAAAATAGCTAACTATGCACAATATAAGCCACTAATCACGTTTTCCTACAGGTTTTACCTTTATTTTCTTGCCATATATAACATACCTTCCATGTACACCCAAATCTACCTTTCTCACTTCTTATGTGGCTGTTCAAATTCCTCTTTTCCTCTAATGCAATCCATTGGAGGATTTCATCCATATTATCCTAGAATTTTTTCTTTTTCATTTCATTCAATCCTGTTAACTGAGCATGGGCACTAATAAATTAATTCTCTCTTTGCCAAACACTAACTTCATTGGATTTCCTTTAGCTGACTATTAATAATGATCTTTCCTCTATTTTTCCTCTTATCACTACCTGTATACCAAAATTTTGATCATGTATTATTTATTTCCTCACTTCTCCTTGGTCCACTTCATCTCTTGTTGACCTATATTTAAAGTCTCAAGACAAACTCTTTGTACATTAACTTGCTTCTTTACACACCCTCATTCATAAGTGTCAATACTCTTGCATCTTTTTCATTGTCCCCATGTGCTGTCATGATGTGTAGCTTGCGGGTACTAGATCTGACCACAGCTCCATTCCAGTTCGATTTTGATTTTGATCTGAAACCTTGTTTTTTAAATTTCTGGTAAAAACAAAAGGTAAAATGCTTATTTTGGCCTTTTCTTTTTGTCTTTGTGTGGAACCAGTGGACCATAATGACAGTTCCAATTTGGTTCTATGGCCAGTTACAGTTCAGTTTTCGGAGGGAGCAAACTGTAGTGGACAGCCCCTCCAATGGTTTTGCTTAGCTTGGAACTGTGGAACCAGTTCCATTTCCCAATCCGGTTTTGGCCTGTCCTGGTTTCAGGTTGGTTCTGTTTCAAACCGGAATTGTGGCCACCCATATGGGGATGGGGTTCACCTTGCACCCTTGTCTAATTTTAGCTCTACTCAGGCTCTGGTAGTTGCTGGAACTGAATTACTAAAAGATTGATGTCATGAAGAATTTGGCTAGTTTTAAATTGGCTGCAAACCCACTGCAACTATCTTTGCTTTACTCAGTTTTGGGACTGACAGCAACAAACCCAACTGAAGCAGAGTTACAAATCTGACACTAACTGGACTGGAAATTTATGATGATTACAAATATTTTCCTGGCCACAATAGTGAAATACCTTATATTGTTGATTGTTTATATCATGTTGATGCAGGACTAACATCATTGAAGCACATGTTCAAATACAAGCTCTATTGAAAGTGGAGTATTCCCCTGAAGAGCACAACATCATTAATATGGTCTCCATTCAGGACCTGCAGGCACAGCTCGACAAACTACAGTAGGATATAACGTAAGAGATTGCAACAACAGACAAAAGGATGTTTTGGTTTGTCGCGTAGAAGCTGAATCACCAAGTTATTTGGCGAATCCACAAGCTTCTTCATAGCGTTCAACTTATCAGAGAAATGCTTGGGAACAAATATGATGAGCTGACGTATAATTGAGAAGTGTGATGGACGTATGCATTCTCGTTATTTCTGATTCAAGTGCTGGCCCATAATCCAAGCCATTTATTTGTAAGGAATGTGTGTGTTTAGAATCATCAGACAAAATTTTCATTCTTTCTTGTCAATTCATTTTGTAAAATGTCAACCCTAAGAGACAATTATACGCCAGGTACAATATAGTGGCCATTTACTCTGTTGGATTGATAGTCTTCCACTTCATGGTCTCATCTGGTATTTGCCACAGCATGATTGTAGCTAAGCTTTCATTTAATGCTGAAATTGATGACATTATGGGTCATTGAATTTGGCACTTGTGTTTTGAAAACGTGATTGGTGTAATTGATAGAAAATTCAATTAATTACATTTCCTTGTTAGTTACCAAGTACTGCTGTTTCTTGGATGGCACCTCCTAGTTGGGTCATGCTCAACATTGATGCGAGTAGTAAAGCTAACTCAGGGACTTTCACCGTAGGAGGTATTTTGGGAATAGGCACTACGACTATAACCGTGGCCGTGGCAACTGTTGCAGAATTCGCATTTGCTGAGAGTCTGGAGTTAGGCACCTAGAAGTGAACATTCACCTACAAGTATTATACTTCACTCTTGCTCAAGACAGAAATGTCCCATACCCTTACTGTTTGAAAATGTCGAGCTCTGATGTATAGGAAGTAGTTCGCGTTTCTCATTGCTTAAGAGAAGTGAATTTTTTCGCGGGCTGTTCGGCGAGACTCGGACATTCGAGTTTAAGATTCAATATATGGACATCGCCACCCCCATCATTGTGTCATATTATAAAGGCCAAGTTAGTGTCAGATTTGTTAAATAGTCTTTTTTTTTTTCCCCACCAAAGAAATAAGTCACTAGGCTTCTGTACTTTTCAATGTCGGCATGCATGGATAGAAAGTATCCCTGGCCAATGAACTTGGCATTTAACTTCAATTGTTCTTGAACTTTAATCTGGTCTGTTGATGTCACCATTTGGTAAGTGGGACACAATTCTAACAAAGTGAAATTCAATGAACTAATTAAGACACTCCTTCTTAGTTAAGGAAGGCTGGCGCCACTAATGGGTGAGAATTATCTCTAACGAGTATTACCATCAAATTTCCGACCGTTCTGCGCTTACTAGCAGATCCGATTTGGTTCTCGCAATGAGTTTAACTCGTTTCTTCATTTTGTCCGAGAAGCCTTTCCCCCCACAATTAATTCTTAGAGGCACATCTGACTGATCTAAGAATTCACAATTTGTTGTCCTTAATCTCTAGTATGACCGACCTGCCGATTGTCTCAACATCCTGCCACATTAAGAGCCCATTGGAACATAAGCTATACACCTACCTTGCTGGAATATGTGGAAAGGATCTCTAAGAAAGAAGCCTAGATTCTTGACCATTGGGTGATCCCTTAAAGACAGTTTCAGCTTACTAACAGTGCAATTGTCCCAAGCGAGTGAGCCAGCATATAATGGAAGACATGCCTCAAATGAACAAACAACATAGGAAATACGGGCAGGATTTACCTAAAAAAATGAAACTAGAAATTGGCTTAACAGAAGATGTGGCAGGATGCATAACCTTACTCACCTATAACACAGACTTTCTTTCTTAATCATTGATATCATATAGTGGTTAATCAAACAAAAAAGGAGCAACAATCCACAATTTTCCTATCCCTGTAATGTAACAGCATGGCACACACATATACAATAGAGAGATTGATGGTTGGAAACTATTCTTCCAATCGCTCCCTCGATGCCTCTTCCAATTTCTTGTTAGCCATCTCTTTGGACACCCTTTGCAGGAAATTTCCCAGCAACCGTTGATCAAGAATCATATTTGGTACCTGAAAACAGAAGATGCATTTGGATAAATTAATTTATGTTGTCGCCGTCACAAATGATTGCATATGAGGGGGATTAGAGAGAGAGGGAGGGCGGGAGGGAGAAGGACAGGGACAGATCAAAACCTTGTCTCCAAAGAAAATTTTTGTATTATTGGCAATGGCCTCAATAAATTTCAGCTCAAGAAACTGGGGTGTAAGCTTTAGCTTGTTTGCTTCTGCTTCTTTCGTAATTCTGGACATAGAAAACAACATAATCATTAAAAAAGTGCATTTGAGAAAGGAAACAGAGCATATATTCAAATCCTATCATTCACCGGTAGAAAGCAGCATCCGCCAGACTTTTTTCGTGAGCCATATACATTAGGTTTTCAATCTCTTGTTGCATCCTTGCACTGTCTTTCTCCATCAACTTTTGTTCCATGAGAATCTTACTGACTCTGGCATTCTTCTCAGCTTCACTAATAGCCATCTTCTTTATTGTCTCAGCCTCCTTCTCAGCTACCTTCTGTCGCTCAATAGCAATCAGGACCTATACAGCAGGGTTCAACATAAAGAAATCAAAGTTCTCTTCACGGAAATGAGCACGACCACTCTTCTTATCTCTCTCAGAGAAAAAGAAAGTCAGGAACATAAAATTGGATGTCACATCATCTCCAAGTTGCCTAGTTATATGAGTTATATAACATTAAGCATTCAGATTTTGTGTTAACCTAAAAATCTCAGCTGAAACCACAATATTCTCCTTAGGAATGTTCACGGAGAGAGAGAGAGGGAGAGCACTTATAATCACAATATCCTTAGACTAACTTTGACTGATTTAATGGCAATTCAATCAATCTTTTGTAACTTGATCTATGTTACATGAAAATTTAAAAAAAAAATGAATAATGAAAAAAATTCATCAAGGATAAGAAAGCATACTTTAGTACGTTCTTCTTCCATCTGTTCAAAATTCCTTTTTATGGTAGTCGGAATGACAGGCTTAGTGACACGAACACTTATAATTTCAATCCCTGGTGCATAACGTGTGCAATCACCCTGAAGGGCATCTTTCATTTTTTCATCAATCTGAAAAAGTTGAAACATAAAATTGAGTCTTCCCTCAAGAGAAATAAAAAGAAAAAAATGAGGACAGACAAAAGTGCTTTAAAGTAGGAACTGACCAGGCAGGATGGGGTATTTGAAGTATAAAAATATCGCATGTGCCGTAAAAATAAATGGTATCACCATCTAGTGAAAAAATACATCTAAAATATATTTCTTTAAAAACCATAAATACCTGGTCAAACATGTCTATATAGACTTGTTGAAGAGTGTGAGCGCTGCAGAACTGATTGATTTCGTGATGGATCTTGTCATATATCCATATGTTGTCATATTGCACACCATAGTCCAGCAGTGTCTCATATACATATTCTTTATGCAGCCGATTAACAACCTGAGACATCAATTAATGCATATAAACTAAAAGGTTCCTCTGATGAGTGTGAACAAGTCCAGTTTATGGACCTACCTCTATCTTCTCAAAGCTAATCATAACACCCCCTTTAGTACCGCAAGGAATATCCCTAACCTGCATTTCCAAACACAATAAAAGGATCCATAGATCATTAAGGCTGCACAGAGAACTTATTTTTCATGGCTTGAAATATAAAATTTACCAGATCTGTCTGTAGCGTCACTTGAACAGGAGCATATTGAGTAATTAGAGGCATCTTCAAATGAAAACCTGAAGGATAAGACATAATTCAGCGAGCAAAATCCTAGCAACTAAAGAATGCGGATGCTAAGCATAGACTATCATATTCACACCTGGATCTGTAATTGTATTCAAAAGGGCACCCCCTCTCCAGTATACCCCAACATGACCTTCTGGGACTTGGTGTAAGATCAAGAAGCTACTTTCAACGCTTGATGTAGACAGAAGCACTATCTAGATTTCCAAGCAAAACATGGAAATTCTTCAGCAAAATTTTCCAACCTCACAATTCAACAGATGTCAGATATATAAAAAAAAAAAAA
>CM038608.1:2791946-2887261 GCA_021533255.1 Ceriops tagal
AAAAAAAAAAAAAAAAAAAAGGTCAAATCTAAAAAGAAGAGATTGGGTCCCACCCCAAATAGCCAAGCTCATAATACATCATCCACCACCCAAAAGGAATCAAATTCCTAGCTTTCTGACATAGGAAGAAAGCAACAAGAAAAAACCCTAGTGGGGTTTTGCCCTCAGGACGATTCCCTCCTACAGCACCAATGTAGAGAATTACAAGCCTACCCCAATCTTCCGTGACAAAATTTCATCCACACACACATTTCTTTCCCTTTTATCTCTCTCCATCAAAGTTTTCACCTTTCAAGCCCACAACAACAACAGCAGGCCTGAGAAACAAAGGGCTATCTTAGATGCAAAGGAGGAGTTAATGTCTTTGACTGAAATGGGTGCCACGCCACTATTATCTAGGCCAGTGCCACTTGGGCCCAGTCCTGTGCCAAACACTGAAGAGGGTGTTGTGGTCCCTGTTGTGGGGGTTGTTGTGCCTGTTGTGGGGGTTGTGGTGCCTGTTGGAGTCGTCGTGCCTGGTGATGCGGTTGGAGTGCCCGCTGTAGGTGTTGTTGTGCCGCCTGTTGTAGGGGTTGGACTGCCCGTCCCTCCAGTGCTGCAATGAAAGACGAGCCAGAAAAATCTGAGTCTCATTGCAATGCCCACACTTTACAAAACAAGTAAATCTTGAAAAAACAGAAAAAAAAAAAAAACCATTGCCCTTAGAAAGCATCGTTGGAAGCAATCAGGATATACATTATCTATACCATAATGTTTCTGTGAAAACAAAGGTAAAGCATGATCTCCAATCAAATACTCAAGGTCAGAAAGAGGACAAAAACATCATGTGAAATATCAACATCATGACAGCTCAGAGCTGTAAAAGATGATTCACACACTTTGCCTATAAATCAATACAAGATATTGAAAGTGGGAGAAGATGCTAGATCTTGTCCAGACAAATGTGTCAAAATGCAGTTTAAAGCAACACAGTGCCTGCCTTTCGCTTTTACCAGCAAACCCAGTACAAATCCACCATGTTGGTTGAATAGTTTTACAAAAAGAAAATTTAGGAAATCATGTTATACCAAACATGAGAGGAAAAAAAAAAAACAAGCCATGACCGAATAATTGGCAAGGTAATTGAAAAAGAGTAACCTTTTTGGACAATTACAAAGCACACAAGGAGGTCACCAAACAGAGGATGACAAAGGCATAAGCTTTAAGAAGAAGAAGAAGAAGAAGAAGAAAAGATCGTTAAATATAAGGCATATGAAAAAAAAAAAAGAGAGAGAAATGAAAAGAGCATACCTTGCACTAGAGGGATAAGTACATCCAGAAGCTACGTCTACAAAACCAAAAAGGGGGAGAAAATGTTAGAATTCCGAAGAGAAAAAGGTGAGAAATTGAAAGATTGTTCAAAGAACTTGACTTACTAGTGGGAGGATTTGCACTCTGGGTGGCAGTTCCTGAAAAATCACAGGTGCCTGAGCCTTGACCTTTCCTCTGGAAATAGCTGTTAGCAGCCCAGTCGCAGTGGGCTTTCACAGTGTTGGGGTTGTAACAAACACCATTTTGGAGGATTGGAGTACAGTCAGCTCCAGCGCCACAAGCATAATCTATGGTCTTCTGCAGTACTTGGTCACTCGTACCATCTTTACATAAGCAGTAAGTAGCACCTGCAATAGAAAATGGCAATTACCCACTAAAGGGGCTCAAAAAAAATGACCATCACACTGAACATAACAGGATCTATGCTAAATTGTCCTCAGATGAGAGAGAAATCATATCAAGAGGGAGGAATAATGGACAACCATATCCTCCATCCACTAAATTACACCAAGAAAAATACACAAGCCACTACTTACAGAAAACCTCTACCAGACCCATTAAGGCCAATATATATATATAAATATATAATAATTGTGATTTAAAGGAAAAAAACCAAAGAATAAAATAATTTAAGAAGAGCTTACTTGAATGACCCGTGAGAGCCAAGAATAGCACAAAATAAAAGAAAGCAGCCATGATTGTGCAGAAAAATATTAGGAATTAATAGCTCTTTTAAGAGGGTAGAACAGAAGCAATCCCCAGAGTAGAGAGAGAGAGAGAGAGAGAGCAGTGTGGTGGGAATGGAAATTTCTAGACAAGGAAGGATGTGAGAGAATGCGGTGGGTAAAGGGGGAGGCGTTTCTTTAAGCAAATTGTCTAACTCAACTTTTATACAAAAACTTTTTGACACTTATGCATTCGGACAACATTCACGCCACTGCCCCAATTATTGGAAGTAGGGAGGCGAGCCTTTTGTTTTTAAAGGTTTTTTTTTAATCTCGTCCTTGACCGTTTGTTTTTTTATTTTTAATTTATTTATTTTATTTTTTTATTTTTACGTCTCACTACTTCGCAACGGTCATAAACGCATGCGTGTCTGTGCGCTTTTTCTTCTACCTTAATTTTAGATTTCAGTCTTCCAAACCCTTTCTTTCTCCTTCTGATTTTGGTCCTTAAAAAGACTATAAAATAAAAGTCTGGAAAGGGTTTGTTTATTTATTTAAGTTCATTTATTGAATTCTATTCTTTAATAATAAAATCATCAATGAATAATTTTTAATTTTGATTTATCAGTTAATAATTAATATATATATATAC
The DNA here is from genome assembly GCA_021533255.1 of Ceriops tagal. NCBI lineage: Eukaryota > Viridiplantae > Streptophyta > Magnoliopsida > Malpighiales > Rhizophoraceae > Ceriops > Ceriops tagal. The sequence goes on from CM038608.1 coordinate 2,794,575, forward strand.
ATATATTCTTTTTCAGTCTTGACAAAATAGACGCGCGTGCATCGCCGGGAATTTAATCGGTTAGCCCCCCAAGAGGCGGGTGCGGTCGGTCGCCGTCATGGGTCCTACTACTACTACTACCAGCAGTGTCGTAAGGTTATGAAAATCTTTTTATTTTCAACTTTTTGTGTCCAACAAGAATTTTTTTCCTTTTCTCATTCATTAAATTCGCCTTAGACATGCATTTATTATTTAATTATTAATTAGAGTTACAATTAAAATATTAGTAATATTTTACTAGTAATTACAATTTTAAGTTTGAAATATAATAGATTTATGTATTTTTTTTACATTTTACATGAGTTCTGTTACTTTTTTATCTGGGACCGTCACCCCGTGGTTTTGCCTTTGAGGACGGGTGGGTGGGGTGAAGTTCTTTCTTGCTTTCAAATGGGAGGAGGCATGAGTAGATCAGCACCTGCGCCTGTCTCATTTTCGCGCATGTGAATGATGAGCCCCCCCTCCCCCAACGCCATGCAAAGGAACATGGACAAGCTCCCAGTAGCTTAAAGGGGGTATTATCCGAATATCTTTTCATCAGTTAAAAATAAATCTCCCTCTCTCTCTCTCTCTCTCTCTCTCTCTCTCTCTCTCTCTCGCTGTCGCTGAGTGATCCCGACACATGTTACCTACCCTCCACGCGTATTGTATATATTCAGAGTAGGGAGTGTTGGCCGCAAAACTCGTCGGTGGGCAAAAAGCTTAATAACTAAAGCTTGGACCCAAAAAACTTAAATGGTTAGTGTGTTAGAATAGTTGTGATTGCTCAAGGTATAAATAATTTTGTCAGATAATTTGCACGGTATAAGAAGGGTCCACACCTCATTCCCTCAACAGTTCTTGACCTTTGAGCCTTCAAAATTTTGAACCCATATTTGATGGTTAGAAATCTAAGATGGGGTCTTTCCCAGCTCCATAATAATAATGCAAATCACCTAGCAACAATTGTCTTTCCTAGCTCCACTTTTAAAATGTAAAATCATATGAAATGTTTCTTTTTTTTTTTTTTTTGAAAAAAAAAGGGCAAAGGGCAAAGTTAACACTAATTATTGTCTTGGGGTTTGGTGTAAGACTTTACTTCTGTAGGGGTAGCGAAATTCGAGACATGTTTCACAAAATTCTGCAGAAGCAGGAATCCTCCTTGCCATCAGAAAAAAAAAAAAAAAAAACTTGGCCATCTCTCTGGCCAATGTACCAAGACAAATTAATATTTAAATCCCACCTGCAACGCAACAGGGTAAAAAAAAACCACTTAATTCCAATGTGCTTCTTATATAACCAAAAAAAAAAAAAAAAAAAAAAGGAGGGCAATATGCAATGTTCTGGAAAGAATATAGGCCAGCTCAAACAAGTTAAGAGGTGGACCAACAATCTTTCTGGGTGCTAAATGGTGACTATTGACAACGATAATAAAGTAATTTTATTGTTGTCGACAAACAGACACACTCCAACAAGTTGCATGATTAATAGGATAAGCAAATATGGTGCCCTTCTTTTTTGCGTCATGCAAGCAATGAAAGGTTAGATAAAGCCAAAAGAAAAGGAAAATCACTGGGATGTGTTCTTTGAAATTCTTACGTTACTTTTAGATCACTTTACTTTATCGGGTTCTAAAGTGCATGATCGGGATTTTGAAATTCCCCAATCGGCCAAAAAGAGAATAATTGGACCACCAACGCAAAGTTACATGCTGCCCCCCCGCCCCCCTTTTTTTTTTTTTTTTGTTAACGAAACTATTTTAAAAATAGTTTGCACATTAATGAATACTAAATCTTTTTGAAAGTGGGTTAAAAGGCAAACCCCATTTGTCTTCATTAGATTAAAAATTTTTTCAAATGTGCTAAGGTGCTTATGGAAAAGAAAATTACCTGTTCCCATGCTTGAACGGGATTCCAATAGGTTAACAAGAAAGAAAAACGCATTAGAAAAATAATAAAGCATACAAAACATGGATATAATTGAAATTGAATTGAATAAAAAAAAAATACAACGTGTAAAGTACGTTTAATTCTGTCTTTAAAGTTAGTTAGAATTTCAGCACAATAAGTTACAACAATTATACTTTTAGTATATAATAAATATTTTCATTAATATATACTTCAAAAAATAAAAAGATAAAATTAACATTAGCTTGGTTAACCTAATAAATTTTAGTAAAGAAAAAAAAAAGGAAAAAATGATAGCATTTTTTTTAGGCATCTCTAAATAAAGAATATGAGTTATTTTTATATTATGTTCAATCTAATATTTTATAAAAACAAATACAATAATTAATAATCATAATAATTTTATTGCTGTAACAGTTAATTTTTTTAATAATTAATTTAATCAATATAATTTCTAAAATTTCAGGATAGGGGTAGATCACGATGTTAACACGACTGGCTCCTAAAGCCAAGAGTAATTGTCATTGCCGACCCAATGCTTTGGTTACATATTTTAATGAGTTTGGAAATTTATTGGTACAAGCGTACATAAAAGAGTACGACGCCATGCATGCAGTGGATGTGTCCTAAAGCAAGGGGCCAGCCAAATACAATGGGGATTGGAATGTTTTGATTTAAACAACTAAGCATGACATTCGAACATGTGATAATATTCTGATGAGTTTGCAAGATTGTTCACTAGCACAAAGCTTCATTCTTTGTATTGCAACTCCCCATTACGCGTAGGGGCCTACCATGCACGATACAACCATACAAAGCCAATAACGGGCGCGCAACTAAGCACGCTGTTTTCTTTTTTTTTTTTTTTTTCGGTGGGTAGAATGGAAGGGTTTAATCCATATGATAAAGAAAGTTTCTCAAACTAGCTGGCCTGAGTCTGTCAAATCCAACCCATACTAACTAAATTTCCTTTTACAAAGTGTCAGATATCCTAAAGATGAGAAGGAAAAATCATTCAGGTCAAATGACAAGTGGATGGCAGTGTTAGCAAGAAAATCTGCCATTCTATTTGCTTCCATCTATGTATTAAGACACCCATACCCCCAATTGATAATGTAAGAATGCCTGACGATGCACAAGTAGTATAGAGTTGGCCGTGAGATGTACTTAGGGCTTAAGTAGTACCTGAGCTACTTGTCACAGGGTCATTGTCTTCTCTCCAAAAAATAACTTGTTGGAGTGTGCAGTGTCTACATTTATATGGTCTAAAATTCTTCTCTTTTTCGATGATATGAGAGTTGGGTAGTGTGTACCCGTTAAATTTTGCCTATGAACCCAGTTTTAAGTGGACTCGAAAAAAACCTTGACTTCATGCATATTGGAGTCCTTTTAGAACCAGACAACTTTCTACAATAACTATAGAAATAATGCATATGTTAAAAGTGAACCCACCAAGGCGATTGGTACCAATGGAATTGGAACTCAAAATTCCAAAAGGAAGGAAATTCCAAGCATCACGAAGGTGCCAATGGAGTTACAGAGAAACGCATACCAAGGGAAGAGAGAGAGAGAGAGAGAGAGAGAGAGAGAGAGAGATGCAAGAAACTATATTATTTATTCCAATTGCTTACAATGAATTATATTAGTTCATAATTGTTGATTATTCTTGTTTACAACAATCACTACAATAAAATAAGTTGATTTTAACATTTGACATATGTTATAATAGATTTAAAAGGTATTGCTATTAATGTATACTAACATTTGTTATAAGTATTAATTAAATGTCACTTCTGTCAACATCATTAAATATTAAAGTAACATTTGTTAAAAACATTGGAATGATAATTATAATAACATTTTGTTATTTATCACTATAACAAGATCTCTTATGACGTATATAATTATCATTATAGGTATATATAATTATCATTATAAACCATAATTAATATTGATTATAAATATGTTTTAACATTTATAAGTGTCATAACTAATAAACAATATAACATTTTAGAAACGTCATTTTATTATAATTATCATAATACTTGTCTAAATGTTACTTAAAAAAATTAATAAAAAAAGTTATAAATTGTGGCAATGTTTTCAAAATAACATAATTATTTTTTTTTGACATTTGTTATTCTGTTATAATAATAATTGATTCATTTTAATGAAATAAATTTTAAAATTGTAATTTAACGAAAAAAATATAACATCAAACATTATTATTATATATAAATTTATACAATTATATTTAGAATAAAAATTTACTTCTTTAAACATCATTAAAATTACATAAAACTTATGTTACGGTACATTTGAAATATGGTAATAATGGTCACTTGTTTATAAATTGTAAATGTGATCTAGACATATTCTGCTTTTTTGCGTGGAAGGGAATCCATAGTTTCTCTAAGCAATCAATTAGAATATGAATAAAAGATGTCATAAAGACAATTAAAAGAAAATGACAATAAATTATTCAATGCATGAAAATTACAACTTCCTCACATTATTATGCAAAACATTAGAAATATGTGACCATAGAGTATTGCTAATAATGAATGAAAAAGAAAACAAGTTAAATGAAATCAAAAATTGACCATTGCATTTTGTGCTCCACAATTATGATAACTTAAATTAATGAAGTTTGAAAATATCCAAGGTAGTTAGTGTGAAATGACCTTTTTTATGAAGTAGTTTGATAGCTAGTACATCTTGTCAAGCTTATCAATCACAATATTGAATGTCATATTTAGTCACTTCAAATGCTTAAATTAAGTCAAAGAACTTCCCTATACACTGTGGCATCTTAGACCTTAGATTCTCCATATCAAATAGTGTACTCTATGCATTTTTTTTTTATCTTCCTTCTCAAGTATAGCAAAGATTCTAGTTCCTTTTCTAACACCCTGAATCATTTAAGCAAGCATATTATTTAGATTTTTCTTTCGTGGATATTAATTAAGCATAATCAAAGGAGACTTATATTGATAACAAAAAAGAAAGTTAAGAGGAGGGAAATACCTTTAAAAGCAAGCATAAGAGAATTATAGGTAAGTACTATGCTTCTTTTTTAGATGGATGGTCATCTTTTGTTGCATTCATTATGTTAACAATTATAGCTTCTACATTATTCCTGATCCAATTAACTTCTTCAATTTGTTCATTGCAATGTTCTGTTATATGATCGACTAATTGATAATTGTCATTCAATTGACATATTAACTCTTCCCTAATATCATAAGTATCCTGAGGTCTACTTCTAATAACAACATGCCAATTGAGCTGTAATATGTCTTGAATATAAAATACTTGACTTGTGATGCCAAAACAAATGGTTCATCCTTTAAATGGGCACCAGTATGAACCAACTTTAAGAAGTTAACTAAAATGAATCCAAATTTGTCTTTCTTAATTTCCCTTCCACTCTCTACATCAACCCAATCACATTTAAATAACATAACTCTAAATTTATCAAAATAATTAAATTCCATCATATCCTTTATCACACCATAATAAGAAACTTCTTTTACTGAGGATGATGTTTTTGTTGACACAACAACACCACTATTTTATTTCTTTCTTCTATTTTCTACATCTTTTGTATGGAATCTAACACCTCTAATGATATATCCTTTAAACCTCTTCCTAACTTTATTTGGCCCTAAGGTTAGCCATTTGATTTGTTCTATAATTTTTGGAGAATTTAATTGTATTAACCATCCAACCTAATAAGAATAATAAAAAAACAAGCATTGGTACAATAATTATAGTTAAGATGTATATTATATCACAGATTTAATGATCAATAATACATGAGCAAAGAATAAACATTTTAAACAAAATTGAATTTAAGAAAGGTAAAAGTCATTGAGCTTAAAGAGAAAAAAAAAATTCACTTGATCTTGATACCATTCTGTAAATGTTGAATGATGAATTTTTTCTATCTTATATTGAGAGGGTCATTAATTATGATTACGATACTCTCTCTTAATTGCTTCATAATGGTTTCTATTGAGAATATAAAAGATATGCATTAATATATACATATAAAAAAGAAAACAAATGAATATAAAATAAACTAAAGTTTGTTTTAATAAATATTTGAAGTTCATTTCTAATGCAACAAATAAGTAATGTTTCTTTATTAACACATATAAAAAAGACAAAAACAAGCAATTTTTGATGAGACTTACTCAATAAATGGAATGACTGAATCACAATTGTACAAGATATATTTATGTGCTTGAACTAACGTTTGTTTATAAAAAGAAATATCATACTCTTTACCAAACAAACAACTTGGAATTAAAGGTAATGGAGCATTTTGTGGTATAACATGATTAATATCATCATTATTCCTTGGTATGTGATTGAATCTCATCTCAACACCTTTAAAATATCTAAAATAATATGTTATAGACTCATTTGCAATATATCCTTTAGCAATTAAACCCTCTGGATATACTTTATTTTTCACATAAAATTTCAATATTAATAGAAACATGCATTAAATCAAATATATATTATTTAATAAATTGTTAAAATTAGGAAGACAAAGCCATAAAATAAAGATAACACATATTGCAAGTAATTTGCAAAACATTGATATGCCATTGATTAATAGTTTTTTGAAAACAATAAAGAACTTAAAAATAAAAAAACCTATATTGGGTGAATGGAAGGTTTAAGCATTCCAACTTTAGCAACACATTTGAGATAGTACTTCTAATAAATCCAGAAAGGTTTGAATTGCCATTTACAACAATGATAAAATGGATTTTACAACCCATTAAGGTCTGTTACTTAATTGGATGCAACAATGATTTCTGTACTTAATAACATTTTGGGAATTAAACTTATTTTCTGTGTTATCTTTGTGTAAGGATTACTTAGAACCACTTTAGATGAGCTATGACTTGAAAATTTGGAGTGTTTTTAGGAGATGCCACATCAACGAAGAGTACAAAGAACAAGTGGATTGGACATTCATGTGAAGGAATATGGATTGTCTTTTTTAGTTGGGCAAAGGTAGCTACTTTGCATTATACATAAAATCATAATATGTGACCATAATTTTGTACTTCTATAGTTTACTTTGGTAAGGTACTCTAAAATGATATTAACATTGCTATATAAAAGTGTTTGCTTTAAAATAGCTGCACAGTAGAATTTTTTTAGATGAATGGTTTGGCTCTATTACTTTGTTGAAGGATTTAATTGAATAATGCATTTATATGAATGTTTATGTGTAGTATGGTGAAATAGTATATTACACTTATCATGCATTCTCAACTACTTTGTTTAGGTGAATGCATTGCTTAATTGACACAAACAACTTCAGTACTACAGAATGCAATATTTATTAAATGTAAAGAAATGACAAGAATCACAATTGCTTATTACATTTCTATTGTTTTGGGCACAGATAACATCCTCATTCTTGATCATTAATATTTGTTAGTGTTTTCAAGGGTCATTATTCTTGACAACATCCAATTGAGTCATGAACCTTAATGACCCTTAAATACATATACAACCCATTAATAGACATTAAATAAGCCCATAGAAAAAAAAAAACTAACAAAAACAACAAGTAGTAAATTCTCCATACCTTTTACAACTTCAATGATTTTTTAAAAAAAGCCAAAGTTAAAGAAAAGAAATCCATGCCACCTTTAATGTTATTAGATAATTGATTTGAGACCGTATAGCTCTTAATTTACCTCTTGCTTTTGTTATTATTTGGCATCTATAATAAACATAATTTCTTAAAAATAAAAAACACAATCCATCTTTTCTTTTTTATGAATTTTCTTTTTACTCCTTTAAACAAAGAACAAAACTAATAAGAAATGGAATAATATTTGATTTCTGAATGGAATTCCAAAAAAGAAATAAAGGACAATATTGCAATTAGAAGCAATATTTATATAATTCCTAGTGAAATGGAAAAGGAAAAAAGATCAATGTCAGTATAAACATATATTACTTAATAGATTTGTTAAAATTAAGAAGACAAAGTAATTAAAATAAACAAAAACATAATTTGAAAACGTAGCTTTCAATAGGAAACATTTATCGATGATGGATAGGACCTACTAATTTTGCCTCTATGGCCAAATGAACAACCAAATGTACCATTATAGTGAACAATGATGGAGGAAAGAGCATTTCCATGTGAGAACAAGTTTCTATTATCTGTGTCTCCAATTCTTCTAAGCGACTTACTTTAAGAACCTTTGCACATATTTATCAAAAATATGAACTTAGATTAATTATAGCTTGAATAACTTTACTTGGCAAAGAACCCCTCACTAATATTGAAAGTACGTCTTGCATCAAGACATGACAATCATGACTTTTGAGCCTAATGATTTTGTGTTGCTTGACTTTGACACAACTAGAAAAGTTTAATGAGTAACTATCTAAGACTTTCACTCTATTTAATACTCTGAGCATTTTTTCTTTCCCTACCAAAGACATTGTATAATAAGCAAGAGGCAATAATAACTTTCCATTAGGAAGTTCTTTGGGGTTCAAGTCATTTCTTATACCCATTACTTGAAGGTCATGACAAGCTTTCAAATTATCTTTTGTTTTTCCATCTATGTCCAATAGTGTATTTAAAATATTATCACACATATTCTTTTCAATATGTATGACATCAAGGTTGTGCCTTATCAAATTAAACTCCTAATAAGGTAAAGTAAAAAATATACCTTTTTTTTTCAATGCATCACTCAAATTAATGTTCGTACCATCTTCATTCTTCAAAACTACTTGACCTTCTAATAGATATAAAATATCACTTCCACTTAGTGTCTTCAGCTTTATTCTATATTCTTCTTTACCATAAAAATTGAATTTATCACTCCTAAAAGTATGATTAAGTTCCAAGAATCAACGATGACCCATGAAACAATACTTGCCACCATGATATAACCATTTTGACCATGTATTAAAACCATAAGACATGCATACAAATTTACCCTTAGTATTCCACCCTAATAACAAACCATAAACAGGAAAATCATCAATTGTCCATATCAATGCAGCATGCATTTGGAAGGTTTTTTTTGAATGTGCATCGTATGTCTCTAACCCATTAAACCAAAGGTCTTTCAACTCATTAATTAGTGGTTACATCATTACATCAATTTTGTCACTAGGAGACTTAGGACCAGGAATAAGTAAAACCAAAATTAAATATGGTTGTTTCATATATAACCAAGTAGGTAAATTATACACAGTAATGATAATAGGCCAAGTGTTATGCATAACATTTATATTTCCAAATAGATTAAACCAGTCACTAGTTAAACCAAGTTGAACATTTCGAGGTTCTTTTGAGAATTTCCCATGTCGCACATCAAACTCTTTCCATGCTTAACTATCAGTAGGATGCCTCAAATGCCTATCATTTTTACATTCATCAAAGTGTCATCACATTAAGGAAGTTACTTTAGACCACATAAATAATCTTTGTAAACTAGGCTTTAAAGGAAACCAATGCAATTGTTTTGTTACTTTTTTAGTTTTCTTCTTTAATGGCTCTGCAAAATCTGTTTGCTTGTTCTTCTATCTTGGGGCACTACAAATAAAGTAAACATTGTCTTTCTCATGTTCTTCCCAAAACAACATGCAAAAATTGGGACAAATGTTGATCTTTTTATAACCAAGTCCTAATTCATCAATTATTTTCTTGACCTCATAATTTGATTTAGGTAACTTTTCTCCTTCTGGCAATGTTTCTCTTAACATTTTAAGCAAACTTGAAAAAGACTTATTGCTCCACTTATGAACACATTTCCTATGAAATAGATCTAAGATGAATGATAGCCTACCATGTTTCTTACACCTTTTGAAAAGCTCTTCATTAATCTTTTGTAAAAGCCTATAAAATTTCAAAGCTTCTTTATTCAATCTTTTACCCATTTGATGCACATTTTGAACATCCTTATAGTTATCAAATTCTTAGTTATCCCCACATAAACCCCTTACTGTGCTATTAGAATGGGCTGCAACTATATCCTTAAAATACCCTTATAGATTATATTCTCCTCCTACAGTAGGTTGTCCATGATTATTTTCAAAATAACTACCTTCTTCAGACTCTAAAAGCTTCGGCTCTCCATGAAATATCCAATTGCTATAACTTAAGGAGAACCCATATTTTAGAACATGATTAATAACAGTTTCGTGTTCATAATAAAGCATGTTAACACATTTTGTACATGGACACAAAAGCTTTCCATCTGTATAAGCATTTTTAGCAAGGTCTAAAAATGCTTCAAATTCACATAAAAATCTTTCATTGAATCTATTAGTTCATGTATCCAAGTTTTTTCCATTAAAACAACTATAACATACAATTATTTGTATGAAAAAAAAATTGTTAGTCATTTATTGTTAATACATGAAGAATTAACTTTTAAAATCTATGTTTCAATGTAATTTACAAAATAAAATATAAGAGTTGTGCTTTTGTGTACCTGGAGACTAATTTTTTTTTAATGTATCATTATGTGTAAATTCTTAGGCTAAACACATTTCTTTAACAAGTCCAATTGTTTCATAAGTCCTCATGACTCAATGCCTTTTCAAAAAGCTAAGAAACATCCTAAATAAAAAATGTAAGAAAAAAAAAACACAAAAGTTAATACAACTTTTAAGCATAAAATAAATAGACCTTAAATTATGAGAAAATAAAAAAGTAAAATGGTGCAATATACAACTTATATTTGAATTAATAGTCAATTTTTTCAATTGAATATAATGTTTTTACTAATTGGTCACCTTCTTTTATAGTTTATTAAATGCAAATTAGGTTGTTTACCTATCTCGTAAATCACACATCATCACCTTGTGAGGTGTATGACCTCAAAGTTTGATACCTAAAACTTATATACAAGTTAATTCGTGGTAGGAAAATCTAGTGGAGTGACTTTTAGTAAAGTGAAACAAAATTTTTTTGTTTGCAGTTGGTATAAGAAATTTGATTGGACCTTTTCATATTTTGAAAGATAAAACAAATTCATAAATTATACTGAGAACAAAAATCATAACCGAACAAGCCATATTAATTATACAAAGGATAACAATAAAAGATCATGGAAATGAATAAAGCCCTTTTGTCCCTTAAAAGCCCCATAACCTATGCATCAAAAGCCCTGTACACCATTTCGAACAAAGAAAGGTTAAGATTAACATCCCCCAAAAAAAGGGAAATCAGAACATACCCACTTCCAAGAAATCAAGGAAAGTGAAGGAAAAGAAAAGAACAATGAGCATAATTCCTTATGTTTAGAAAAAAACACCAAATGCAAGAGTTGTTGGAGCAGCCAAAATGGTTGGTACAGACAATGGCATTAGAGGTTAGGTTAAGAGTTGGGGTTTCTGCAGTGGCTACATTTTGAAAGGCCAATATGACCACAAGGACAATCATCATGCCCTATATATGATCTCAAGAACATAGAGTTTTTGGCACGATGATTTTTTCTTAAATTTTTAGAATAATAGAGACTCACTGATTTTATAACCTCTTTAAAACTTGATCAAACTTCTATATTATTAAGGATTTTCTAAGGAAAAAGTTAAAGTAATTGACTCACTAATAAATCAATAAATAATAACAAATAAATACCTAATAAAAATGAAGAAAAAGACTTACCTAATTTTTTTTTTGATAATACCAATTGAGAGAAAAAGGACTTTCTTCACAATTGCAAAGAAAAAAAAATTGCTAATTGGAGGGTGATATCCTACGTAACAATTGTAGTTTGTAGGAAGAAGTACAACATTTTGGTAAAGCCAAAAAGGTGTTTTATGCCACTTATGCAATTAGATTGCCAGCTAATCTCTTATTATAAGGCGGTGATTTGTATTCCTAGCAAAGTCCTCAAATTTTGGAATACGGTCCCTTGGATATTTGGTGCACAAAGATGGGCTTGAACACAAACAGTCAGCCTTATAAAATTGTATTGATATAATATAATTAATAGTTGTTTTAATGTAAATTAAACAAATAGTTATATATCAATGAAACTCATGATATGTGCTACTTGTATTAATATTCTTTAAAAATTTTTACATTAGTACTAAGTTATTAGTATATAAATAACATTTTAATTGAACAACAATTTTAGAAAATGTTAATCATTAAAAATAGATTTATATGATGCCAACTACAATTCATTGATACATTAGTAATATTTATCTAAATGTTATGGTAGATGACTTAAATAAATATACAATAATGCTTAATTAAAATGTTGTTTTACAATTTTTAAAAGTTGAATTTCTTACTATTACTAACATTTATTAAAATATCATAATGTAATCTTATAATAATCAATTGATATATAAATAACATTAATATAAATGTTGTTATATATATATATATATATATAACACAACATTTAGTTAAAATGTTACTTTGTATAATTTTAAAAGGTGAATTTCTTAATTGTATTAATGTTTATTTAAAATGTCAACAAATATATGTCATAAAAGATGCTAACAATTGTAGTTTGTAATAAGTGATTACAACATACATTCTTATAGTAACTTAACTTCCTAACATTTCCCTCTAACTTTAGTCTTAAGTTCTTTTTAATTAGCATCTTTTGTCTCTTTCTAACATAATTAATAAGCAAGTTAATAGCTAACAAGTGCTAGCCACGTATCCATCTTCACAGCTGTATCAACATTTCCCTCACTCCAGATGCTTATCCTTAAGGGGGACAATAAGAAATTGGTGTTATAAATCATAGTAAAATTACCAAGTAAAATTAAAAGTAGGCAGATGAGATCATTGTACTAGGATTTGAGTGGTAGCACATTAACCTCGTTTGACTATCCTCTTATCCAAAATACCTTTTTTTCTAGGATTAATATCTAGTCAAGAAATTAGGTAATGGTTGATAGAAGAGGCCTTAGTGTCCACTTAAATTGAGGCATGTGGAAAACAAGATGCACTTTGAAATGAGGTGGAAAAGTTAGCTTGTAAGCAACATGATGAGGACCTTCTTAGGTCTCTTACTGAGAGGGGGAGTGAATCAATGTGAGATATTCACTTTTTACAAATCTTTTCAGATTAACCTTTGTGACTTATTAGAGTCAATGATCTAATTTTTTTATCTTTCTCCTTTATGTGAGAGTGGTTGTAAGGATATTAATCAAACACAATCACCCAAGATCACACGAAAATTTTTACATGGTTTACCCACAATATGTGCGCTACATCCATGATGTGATAAAATCACTCTTAAATTATACAATCCACTTTTGTTATCAAGGAATACAGTTATGGTGTGGAATGATCACTCCTTAACCACTTATGGAAGGCTTACTCCTTAACCAATTACAATGATCTCTTGATCACTTAAAGATTTGATCTCTCGATCACTTAATGAATTGATCTCTTGATCACTCCAAGGGTATTTGACTCTTTTTTAACAAGTTTATCAAGAGTTTAGTAACTAACACATTCTTGAAAAGGATCACTCAATGTGCATAGGTTGCTAATACAAAAAGCAAATCTTCTCCTTCCTCACTATCGGTCTTTGCTCAAACTTTGTTAGTCTTTTCTCTACAGGTTATCTCCGCTACAAGTTAACTCTGCTGCAAGTTCTCTCCCCCTGCTGTTAGTATTGTCTCACCTACTGCCTCGACAAGTTGTCTCCTCCTACTGCCGGTGCTGCCTTCTTTAGCCTTAACAGGCTCTCTTCCTCTACTGCTAGTGCTATCTCACCTGTTGCCTTGATAAGTTTCTACCTTTGCTGTCGGTGCTACCTTACCTGCTGCCTTAGCAAGCTCTCTTCCTCTATTGCCGGTGCACGTTTTCTCCTCTGCTGCTGCAAGCTGCCAGACTTGTTGCCAGGACATGTTTTCTCTTCTATTGTTGCAAGTTATCGAGGCATGTTTTCTCCTTTGCTGCTATAAGCTGTCAGCCCTACTGTCATTGTTGTTTGCACGTGCTCCTATTATTGCCTACATGTTTTATTACTGTTGCCTACACATACTACTATAGTTGTCTACACATTCTGCTAACACTGCCTACACGTTCTACTATCGTTGCCTACACGTGTTGCTATCGCCCCTACACATTCTGCTCCTACACGTTCTGTTATCGTTGCCTGCACGTTTTGTTATCACTCCTACACATTCTGTTATCTCTGCCTACACGTTTTGCTATCGTTGCCTACACATGTTGTTATCGCTACTACACGTTCTACTATCACTGCTTGTACGTTCTGTTATCATTGCCTGTACGTGTTGCTATCGCTACCTACACGTTCTATTATCGATGCCTGCACGTGCTATTGCGTTGCCTGCACATTCTACTATTACTGCTTGTACGTTCTGTTATCGCTGCTCGCACATGTTGCTATCGCTGCTTACATATGTTGCAATCGCTACCCGCATGTGTTGCAATCATTGCTCGCATATGCTACAATTACTAGTATAGCCTGCTAAACTTGCTACTAGAATTGCAGTTGCTAGTATTGCTTGCTGGATTTGTTGCTGGCATTGTAATTGTTGGTATAGCCTGCTGGACGTGCTACAATTGCTGGGATTATAGGCTGTAGCTGGTGTTATGGGCTGTTGTTGGTTGTTGCAGGCTACTGCTGGTATAGGCCCCTGCCTTTACTGCAATAGGTTCCTTCTCCTTTTGGTTTGGCTGATTGCTACCTTCTTCTTTCTTTTATGTGGCTGCTACACACCATCTCTTCTAGTTTAGTATGACTGCTACACACCTTCTTTTCTGATTTGGTGTAGTTGTTGCAAGTCCTCTCCCCTGGTTTAATGTAGATGTCGGCTGCTGAACCTCCTCTTTTGATTGGTGTGGCTACCTCCTTCGTTGATGGTTATTATCACTTTTTTTTTGGCCGACTGCTACACTTTCCTTGATTGGTTTGGTTTTTAGGTTGCTCCTTTCCTTTGGTTTGTTTAATGTGGTTGGCTGCTACACCTTTTTCTTGGTGTGACTGGCTGTTGCACCTCTCTTTGGTGTGGTCAATTGCTACACCTCTCATTGTGATGGTCGGTTGCTCTTATCCTTGGCTACACCTCTCTTGGCCAACTGCTATAATTAGGTTTGCCATTCCTCTTTTAAAATTTTACAACACACCTTTGTCTTGCAAGGTACATAGGGTTATTTATAGAGCCTTGAGATTAGGGTTACATGATCATCAATGGTCATCATTGATTCCCAAAGGTTGCCCTACAATCAACAGCCAGATTTGATTCCTAAAATTTAGGGTAAATAGTCAACATTGATTTCCTAAAATTCAGGGTCAACGGTCAACAATCAACGGTCAACTTTGACTCCTAAAATTTAGAATTAATGGTTAATAGGGTCACAACTTTAAGTAAACTATATTGCTAACTTAAAAAAATCATTTACTTTTATGCTTATTAGCAACTTGACACATCCTTTGTTGGGCACATTCTAAGTGGTGTTTGGGTAGTTGAAATAAGAGCTTTCTTTCTTAAAATTTTTGATCCATAACTACCACTTTAAAATCTCTAGGTAAGTAAGGAACATGAATAAGTGAGGTATAAGTAACATATGTAACTTAACTCTTTGTAATATAAAAAGTTCTTATTGGAATGTACTCAAAAACACATCTTTATCATAAATTATAACTTCTGGTAGGCCATGGAGTTTTAAAATGTTGTTTAACAATAATTGAGCAACTAAATTAGTTATATAATGGTATGACAAAGTTAAGAAGTGTGCATATTTACTTAGTTTGTCCACCATTACAAAAAGCACATTTTTGTCATTGCATCGAGGAGGTCCTCTACAAAGTTAGTGCTAATGCTTCTCTAAAACCCCTTTAGTATAATAAAAGGATAGAGATGCCCAGGGTATACAAAAGTGTCATACTTGTTTCTCTAACATATATCATGGATTTTAATATACTATCTAACATCTATGATCATGCTTTTCCAAAAAAAAAAGAGTAAAAAGTTTCTTTATAGTAGTGGCCATCCCAAAATGGCCACCTTGCACCTTATTAAACCACAACTTTATTAACTGTCTTCTTTAGGACTTATCTTGACCTACACCTATTCCACTATTCCATAGTAATTTATTGTGAGACCAAGTATAGGGGTGAATCCTTGTTATAACCTTCCTATAATTGGGAAATAAGAGACTATGGTAGAGAATTTTATTGCTAATAATGTTAGATAGCTATATATAGGTCAAAAGAGGTAGTAATGAGAGCCATCATCTACATTATAAAACTATAAAGTTTAGAAAGGGAATCTATTACTACATTACTCTTCTTTGCTTTACATAAAATTTTATAGTCAAATCCTATAAGTTTTGCCAATTAAATAGGCTAATTACTAATGGTAAGCTTCTAATCTAATAGGAACTTCAAACTACAGTGGTCAATTTTCAACTTGAAAGTCTGTCTTAAAGGAAGTACTTTCACTTGGTCACTACTAGAATGATAGCTAAGAGTTCCTTTCATAGACAAATAATGACAAGTGTCTAGGGGAGAGGGCCTTGCTTATGAAAGCCATTAGATAGCCTTATTACATTAAGATTACTCTTATTCTAGAACTTAAAGTATTAATTTCCACCATAAACTCTTTAGAGAAATCATGTACAGCTAAGACTGGAGCAATTATCATAGCTAATTTAACTTTTTAAAGGCTTAAGTGGCTTTTTCTGATCATGTAAAGGCATCCTTTTTGAGAAGGTTATTATGGGCTCACTAATTTTTTCATTGTTAGTTATAAAACAATGAGTCTTCCATTCTTAGGCTAAGGAGTTTCATTAATAGTGTTGTATAATCCCTAATATAGTCATAAATAGAGGACTTATGTTTTAACTTCCTCAACAACTTATGTACTTAATAGACCATATTCTTAAGGTAAAACTGCCTCTTAAGTTTCCTTCAAAAGTCTTTCCATATGGCTATAGTACAAAGTCCTTTTTTGCATGTCCACATACTTTTTATACCACCATAAGGTTGTAGTGTCAGCAAGGTATAGGGTCACCATGTTCACTTTATCTTACTTGTCAAACGTCTCAAGACACTTGAAGTACTTCTCTATTTGCTAAAGAAAATTCTCAACCTCTTAGGCATCCTTCTTACTAAAGAATTTATTGGGCTTAAGAGTCTCCACCCTAAAAGCTCCCATTAAGCCATTATTATTATCCATAACTCTCTTATACATGGCTACATCTTGGCATATTTTTTCCAAAAAGGCCTTTTTGGAGGCCACTTAAGTTTTCAAGCCCCCAAGGGTCTTTATGACTGTCGCTTTGCAAACTTGCTTACCCTCTTGATGCCTTTCACTAGTGGAAAAAGACTTTTGGACGTCTCCTCTAACTTTATCAAACTCCTCTAACATGTGAGACTCCAAAGTTTCAAAGTTGTGCTCGATACACTTAATAAGCATACCCATCTCTTTCAAAGTGGTAAGATTTGTGGTGATGAAAGTCTTGTTGTAACTATGCTCTTTCTTCTTGTTCCCACCTTGAGTGAGAGAAGAAGCATATCCTCTCTCCATTTGTTGGTGCTTCATTACCATATTCTCTTTTATAGTGCTTAATATTATGCCACTTAACTTGCTCTGATATCATTTGTCACAAACATGTATGTTTCACTTATAATCATGTAGCACTTAACTCATTTCCTACACCTTTCGTAGTAGTTAAGTTAGCCTTTCCTCGAGGGTGAAAAGAGAATGGAGCACAATGAAAAACATAAGAGCGAGAGAGTAGTTGGAAAATAAAAGTATTATATTACATTTGAAAGAGAGTGCAAGTACTTTATATAACTTCTCATGCTTAGGATAGATGATATATCCCTTTTATATACAATTCCACCCTTTCAATATATAGTGATGATTAATCTATTTTAACAGCTACACTTAGATATCTAGAGAGTTTTACAAATATCTATAATTTTATATACATCAAGTAAATTTTACAATAGTATAAAATTTTCTAAAATCCTTATAACTTTTTCATTCTTTAAGATTTTGTTACGGTATTTTAGAACCTTCAAGGTGTTTTAAGGGGTTAAAGTAGCCTTCTAACCTAGGTAAAAGTTTAATTAGCACAATTAATAACTACAAGGAGTTTATGTTAAGCACATAACATTATCAATGATCATTTGTAAGTTAATCTATTTCATAAATTGTAAATATTGCAAAAATTCAACTATAGAAGAGACAATTACAAGGATTTGAGATGTCACTAATGAATGATGGATCAAGGAAAGGTTTTTACTATTTCTTCTCTTCCAAATTAGCCTTTATTAGGGAGTGGATGACAACACTTACAATGGCTATTACTATACTAATTCTACTATATGTGAAACTTTTATTACTTACCACATTTTTAAATCTTTAAAACTACATAGAAATCATGGTAATAATTAATGAAATGTTTTGTTAGTTCATTAATACCCAATAAAGATTGCATCTAGTCAATTTCCTTATCAAATTGCTAAATAAAAAGCAAATTCAAAGTGTGAATTAGTTAACTATAATAGACAAATTGTAAATGACTTTTCAAAATCACTTAAAAGGTTAGCCAAGAAAATGTTTGTTGACAATAGGCAAATTTGGGAAGTGAAGAAACTTAGATTATAAAAGCGGTAAAATAAAAATGAAAAAATTCATGTTTGACAACCTCTTATATATGTTAGTTAGTACTTCAGATGGATGTTTCAAATAAATTTATAGATCAATTCTTAAAATAAAGGAAAAAACTTGAAAAGTATGAGTTTGGAACTTTTAAGGAGTAAAGCATAATTATTCCATCCAAAAATCCTTGATGTTAGATTTTTCAAACAAAAATATTATTATTAAATATTGATTTTAAATTTTAAAATTAAGAGATAAAAGCACAATAAATTAAAGATTAAAGTTAAGTGAAATTTGAGGAAAGATAAAATTGTTATCTAGAGACATCCTTGGAAGGTTCATTGATAGTGTTTAGCTCCAAATTCACATAACCATTATCCTTTTCAACATTAGAATTACCACCCATCAATATAACATACATAATAATGAGGCACTCCAAAATTAAAATTGATAAAAGGGAAGGATAGCCCTCTAATCTCATATGTTTAAAGGGAGAAAGATTGCATTCTACAAAATCTTTCTAATTAAACTTAGATCTTTAATCTTGTGTTAAAATAAAATAAAAAAAAGGTCAGGGAGAGGACAATGAAAGATAAGAAAATGAAAAATAGAAAAATTAACAATATAAAAAATTTCCAATCATTTTTTATGTTTAGAAAAGAGTATTAGCATGGAAAAAAACTAAAAAAATTCCTATTTGAAAAAAAGTGATAAGTGGGGAGAAGAAAAATAATTTATATAAGAATATTAATTTTATCCTCATAGTAAAAGTACTATATATACATAATAAGAAAATAAGATAAAAAAAGTCCTCAATTTTTAAAATTTTTTAATATAATCTTAAATCTTTTATTTTTATTTAATCTCAAATGTTACTAATTATTTTTAATGTATTGCAATTGAAAATAAAAAAATAATTCAATTATTATATTTTATGAAAATACATATAAAAATATGTATTGACAACCAAAATACATTTTCAGATATCATAAATGTGTTATTTCTATAAAAAAGGATTAACAAATGTATAAAAATATGTATTAACAATGTATTTCTATATTTTAATTGTCAAGTATAACATTTGACTTGCTTTCCATCAATGAGATGATCAAATTAGAAAAGATTAGTAATATTTAGAATTAAGTTGAAAAAAAAACTATATTAAAAAATTGAAAAGATTGAACATTATTTTTTTGACTTATTCATGTAACAAGGACAACAAAATATTTTGATAGAAATGATAAGAGAATTACCAATTTTCCTCCCAAAATTAAAAGGAATAAATTTAGTAAATTAGAAAAAAAAAAATAGTTTTCATTTCTAAAAAATATTTTTCAAACACAAATATTAACTTTTTTTTGTTCTCTTTCTCTCCCTTTTCTCCTTTTCCAAACATTATAAGAAGGAAGGGAGAGTACTTGACAAATCCCTTTACAACAGTGTCAATTTTCAAAGGGGTAAGAGAGTTCTTTGCAAATTCTCTCAAGTTAATTCAATGTTAAAATTTCTAAAGGGTGAGAAAACCCTTAGCTATTTTAATGCCTTTTATTTGTCAAAATTATTGAGTCAATATATTTTTCATTATTGAATTAATTTATGAATTAATCAAGTTTAAGGACACATATTCTCATAATGGATTTATGCATTTGGGAATTACATCTTGAATGTTAGTCACAAAGTTTAAACGTAAGCAAATAGTTGGAACATTGTTTTGGCAGGGTATTTATCAAGCTTACACTTTGGTATGAAACGCTTGATTGGATATATTAAAAACCTTTTAACAAATAAAGTTATAGTGTGCATAAGTTTGAGAAATTTGATCCAATCCAATATTATTTCTAAAAAATTTGTTATTTGATGTTACATATTCTAGTGTATTAAAATTTTACAAAATTTCTATGCATTTTTAAAATATATAATAGCTCTATCACTACACAATTTAGTAAACTCAAATAAATATAAAAATATTTTATATTATATACAAAATATAATATACTACATAGATATCATTTTATATAATATAAAATTTTTTTATGTTATATAAAATATTATATACTATTAATACTCTAAATTCATGAGATTTATATTTATTGAGACTTATTTAATTTTAAAATATGAAATTTTCATAAAATTAATAATTTCTTTTGACATACAAAGTGACTCACTAAGATATGCCTTTGTAATAATTTGATCAAGACTTATGGTGTTTTGGACTTTGGGACTGAATAGGAGAATTCAATTTGATTTATTACTTAATTAATCAATAATTTTAATTTTATGTAATAATTACAGAGAGAGTTTGAGAAATTATTAATCCTGAAAATCCATTACTAGAGTTCAAGCGAGAAGGAGAACAAGCCCAAACTTTGAGACTTAATTAATTAATCTGACCCAATACCAGGCCTTTTTCTTAAACCGACCCAGCGGCCCAAACGTAGTAAAGCCAGGTTAGGGACCTGCTCATGCAACCAGATCAGAACTGGATCACAAGAGCTGTAACAGAAGTCTCGTGTAATCAAAGCCATTCTCGCTTTCCACGGCAGGATCGCAGCAGCAGCAGCAGAAGAAGAAGAAGTCGCAGCAGCAGTAGCAGCAGCGCGTTTCTTGGGAGGGAAATCGGAAAGCAAAAAATAGGGCACAAAATGGATGGTGGCGGTGATGGAAATTGCAAAGAGAAAGAAGAGGAACAAGACGGCATATCCGTACATTCTCCATGCAAAGCTCCCCCTTCTTCTGCCTCCTCTCTCTCTAAGGTATTGCTCTCTTTCCAATCTCTCTCTCTCTCGCTTCCCCTTTCTATTGATGGTGGAATCGAAACTGCACTTTTATCTTTGTTTTGGATTCTCGGTTTATTGGCGGGCGATTAGGAGCAATCGCAGGTCGAATTGGAGCTCAGATTTTTAGAAGCGCTTGAAATTTACCCTCCGGCCAGATTGCGAGGCACGTTCTTCTTCGGTTTCCTTTTTTTTTTCTATTTCTTTTTCTTATTTCATTCGCTTGCATTCATTATCGTACATACTTGGAAAATTTAAGCGTAGATTTGAGTAATTGTTCAAATTGAATCAAACGTGGATCATTGTTCTTTTTGACAACAGCACAGTTTCGAGGTTGGATTCCAATTGTTAAGAATTTGTTCTTTCTTTTCTTTCTTTGCAATTTTGTTGCAAACTTTGTTTTGAAAAACAAAGTTGGTCAAAATTATGTGTCCTTTTTCTTCCATGACAATATGAGCATGCTAATGAAATTAGCTACTACTTGACATTTGACCAGAAAGGACAGAAAAGGCTTACATTGTGAAATTATGATGGAATGTTGGAATATAGTGATGGATTCTTGGCAGTTTTATAGTGATCACAAAGCACCTTTTTCCCTATTTCCTCCTTTGCTAAAAGTGTAGTGACCAATGAGTTCAAGTTTTTTCTTTTTTGTAAATTTAAAGCAATTCGGCTGTAATGCCAGTAATTTTTTTCCTGATTACTGCTACAACATTTCTTGATACTAGAATAGCTTCAGCTTGATCAACATCATCATGCTGGTCCTTTAACTGCATAAGTTAAACAACTTTGAATGATGAAATAAAAAGGGAAAAAAAATTGAAAAAGGCATACCTCAAAGATCAATATGGTTTTTCATTGTTGCCTTTAGATAGAAACCATGTTAGTAAATACACAAGCTGTGGACTTGAATTCTTCTTGGTCAGTAGTGTTTGAATGATAAGAAAACAGAGTGTAACTTCCCACGCAATGTGATGATATGAAGGTAACATTTGATGGCTTAAAAAGGTAGGGGAGGAACAATTAAGCATTTAATCTTCTGGAATGAAAGTAAACAACCATTATATTGTGGAGGAAAGCCACATCTAATGATCAATGCACTTGAGTTTTTCAATGCATAATTGAGATGAAACTGGTTCCATTTTTTGTTCTCAAGTGTTATGCCTATTTGAGAGTTGGAAAACATGCTCATTAACTCTTTTTATGCAGGCATGCATCGCCACTTTGTCATTTACGGTCTGATGGAATATCTGCGGAGAAGGTTGTTTCTACCTCAGAAAAATACATTATACATCATTTGAGCTTTCTGCAGGTTCCAGTGCAAATGTTCATGATAAACCATTGGACTAATTATGTTAATGTCTTGATGTTTCTATCCCAGCTTTGATCGGCACTTTTCTCCAGATGATGTTTTGCAGTTGATGGACCGTTTCTATAACATAGAAATGCTGGTAATGAATGTATCTTGGTGACATTTCCCCCTTCTGTTTTCTTGGCTTTAGTGAAAATCCAAACTTATTCTATTACATAAATACCAAAAGAGTTCGTTTAAATGCTTTGTGAATGGTGATAGATTTTAATAAAAATGGTGAGGATGTGAAAATATATTTTAAATTATCAAATGATCTGCTTGCAATGGAATGCTAAATTCAACTAATATAAAATCTAAAGTAGCCAGTAATGTAAGATTAATAGTGCTGAAATTGTTGGGAGTATATGTAATTAGGTGTTGAACATCAGTTAAAAATATCACATTTTCGCACTCAACCCCTAGAGCTAAGGACAAGATGAACAGAATATATAATTGGGGGCAGGGGTGTGGTGGTGATACTGAATCGAAGAATGTATAGTGAAAAACCAATGTAACACATACATCTTTTATGCTTATGGACATCATCTCTGCTTTTGTTTTTATGTTCTTCCAAAGTTTTAAGCGTATCTCTTGAGTGGTGTGCTTTGACAAAATTTCCAGAAACCAGATGATGAAGAAATGGAAGTCCTGGGTCGTGAGGAAGATTTCAGCTTGCCTCAGAGTTATTTTGTGAAGGAAGAGTCATAATTCACCATTTTGGCATTTCAGTTCCTTTAAGAGTTGTCTGTTCATATATTCATATGCAACAGTTGCTACATGATAGCATCTCTTGATCACATTAACCATGTGACTGATGCTAGGTAGCTAGATTGAGGGGAGCGATTCCAATTGTTGCTCACACTAACATGACTTTCTAAGATTTTGGCATAGCAAGATTAATGTGTCAATATTAGTGGACTTGCGCAATGGTGCTTACAGTTAATGATTCTGACCTTCTCATGTTGATATTATGGTACCACAATCATGTTGAAGGATTTGGATTTTGAGCCATCTGAGTTACAGGCAATGAACAATCTTGTTGTGGAGGGGGATACAAAGTCCCTTAAAATGTTTTTGGCTTGTAGCCAATCAATTAACCTAGATTCTAAGAATGTCGTTGCTGCCGATTAAGAAAGCAGGTTGACAAACCTGCTAAAACAGTAGGAGGGCTACTTTCAATTTGTTTTTCAATTTGAATAATTTATTTAGGTTCTGCTCTGGTTTAAGATAAAAATGTAGAAATTAGTAAATTGAAGTAATCTTTAGGCAGGAAATCTTGGATGCAATGTTCAAACATCTCTCACTAGTTTTGAATGACATATTTCTGGGTTTTTTAAATTTTTCATTCTGAAAAATAAGGAATACTTGAAAACTTTCGTTAATTGAGATGACTTGAAAAGGTTAAGATTTAAATTGCAATATTATAAATTTGTAGGCCATAAGCTGGAAGACAATGCTGTTCCCAAAATTCCAGCTTTTATGCTATTATAACTAGTTAATGTGTGCCCAAAAGAAAAATTATTATGAGTAACTCATCTTTAAAGCATTTCTCCTTCTTTTTTTTTCCAGAGAAATTCACATAAAAATGTTTTTTTTTTGTCCTATTTAGACTTGATAAAGATTCTCGATTAATTTGACTTAATCCACTTAAAATTCAAAGAAAATTAATTTGTATTAACTAACAAAATAATATCTTGATACACTAAAATTGAAATAACTTAAAATTTGAAAAAGCTTAAAATTTGATTAACTTGAATATAGATAAATAAATAATTTAAATTTGAAAATTTTAAAAGTAAATATTTGAGTTCAAAATTTAAAACATAAAATTTAATATATTTGAAATTTAATAAGATTGAAAATTTCATGTATTTAAAATTTAATAAACTTAAATATGATAATTTAATATGATATGAATTATGATTATAATGAATCACAATTTAACACCAAAATTAATGCTATTAGGATTATTCTAAAATAGATTATAAAATAAACAATTCGGGCCCAATAATGATAAAACAACTACGAACTAGAATTATAGAAAGATTAGATGTCATTCTTATACAACACAAGGTTGAAAAAGATATGTCTATGAAAAACACAATTAAGCATACAAATCAACAAGTTCATAAAGAACTAATAGAAAAGATGTTCATTTGTATTGAAACTTAAGAGAAACAATGTCTCTTGTAGTTGTAAAGTTGAATTTTAATGTCTCTTTGCCCTATAAGTTATAGTCATATTTATAAGCATATATAATACACAAACCCTAGTTACCATATGGACTTATGACCTATTAGTGAAATACAACACAAGTCTACAAAGTTTCCCAAATAATAAGCCCATATAAAGTACTAAGCTCTATATGCATCGTAAGGTTCAAACTAAGTAAAAGTCCAACCTAATTGGTAATTAAAATCCCAAAGAATCAGTTTGTCCAAATGCTTATTAGTGTCCAGCAGTTGGACTTGCTATGTTATCAAGGCTGTTGTGATTATGGCATTTAATGCTTGCATACTTTAGTTCGAAACTCGTTTCGTAGCCCTATAGCTTCCCCTACTCCAAGATCCCAACCTTTATCTTGCTTATTTGTCACATAAAACGCGTTAAAAGGCCTTTAGGATGCTTCCATCCTCAACCAATCATGCTAACCAACTTTTTGCTCTTAAACTTAACAAATTAAACTATTAAGTACTTCTCGAGACTTTTGTAATCTCGCCCTTGTCATTAGGCTCCCAAGATTATGTAAAGCATTAATTCCTTGGTTGTTTGACAGGATTTGTCCTTAAATTTGAACTTGTATTATCAAATAGGGAAAGATTAGAAACATTCAATGTTGAACTCACATTATACTCATCTAGTAAGTCAAGTCGATAGGCATTGTTATTAACTCTGGCCATGACTTAAAAAGGTTCCTCTAGGTTGTAACTTGTTCTTTCTATGTTATAGAAATCGCTCCTTCCACATATACATTTAAAACCAATCTCCTGGCTAGAAGATGACATGCTTGCAGCCATTGTTTGCTTAAGTGGCATATTGCTTTGTCCTTTTCTCAATATTCAATCTAGCCCTTTTATGAAGTTATTGGACTACCTCAGCCTCTTGCCTTCCATCTAAATCAGCTTGTTCCTGCACAAGCAACGACACTAGATCCAACAACATCAAAGGGTTGAAGCTATAAACTAATTCAAACGGTGAATAACCAATGGCACTATACACAACTTTATTGTAGGCAAACTCCACGAATGGTAACACTTTTCCCAAGTGTTAGAATTTTTATCGATTACAACACGCAGTAAAGTATCAAAAGTATGATTGACTACCTTAGTTTGACCATCAATCTGTAGGTGGCACGTTATGGAGAAAAGCAAATTTGTACCAAGTTTACCTCAAAGAATCCTCCAAAAATGACTCAGAAACTTGGTATCATGATTAGACACAATACTCTTTGGTACTCTATAAAGTCTGACAATTTCCTTGAAAAATAGGTCAGTAATTTTTGTGGTATCATTCATTTTATGACAAGAAATAAAGTACCCCATCTTGGAAAACCTATCAACTATAACAAAGATGTAATCTAAACCCTTTTTCAATCATGGTAAACCAAGTACAAGATCCATTGAAATAGCAATCTAAGGTTCGCTAAGGACCTCTAAAGATATATACTTACCATGGGATAATACTTTAGACTTAACTTGCTTACAAGTGATACATTTTGCACAAATTCGTTCAACATCATGTTCATATATGGCCAAAAGAAATGTTTACTCAAAATATCTAAAATTTTTTGAATACCAAAATGACCTATCAAACCTCCCCCATGAGCTTCTTACACATGCAATTTTCTAATAGACCCTTAAGAAATACATAATTTATTTTCCCTAAACAAGTAACCTTTATGTCTATAGAATTTACCAAAGTTGATATTCTCATAAGCAACATAAAACATTACCAAAATCAACATCTATAGCATACAAGTCAACGATATGCATAAAACCTAATAATTTAGTGCTTGAGGTGCTAATTAAGGTATACCTACGAGACAATGCATCAGTAACTACATTTTCCTTTCCTACCTTATATTAAATCACATAAAGAAATGTTTTTATGAATTCTGTCACTTTGCATGTTTTTTGTTTAATTTACCTTGACCCTTTAAATGTTTTAATGACTCATGATCAGTGTAGATTACAAATTTCTTAGGTCAAAGGTAATGTTGTCAAGTTTGTAAAGTTTTAACAAATGCATATAATTCCTTATCATAAGTTGGATAATTTAATGCAGCTTCACTTAACTTTTCACTAAAGAATGCTATACGACATTTCTCTTGCATAAATATGCCTCCCACCTTAATGCCCGATACATCACATTCAATTTCAAAAGTTTTAGAAAAATCAGGCAAAGTAAGAAATGGTATATTAGATAACTTAGATTTTAACAATGTAAATGCAACTTGTTATTCATTATCACATTTAGACCCTACATTTTTCTTAATGACCTTTGTCAATAATGTGGCTATAATGCTAAAATTCCTAATAAACCTTTTATAAAAACTAGTCATACTATGAAAACTCCTTATATCACATACACATTTTGGTATAGGTCATTCTTGGATAGCCTTAACTTTCTTAGTATCAACCTTAATACCATTAACAATCACAACATACCTTAAGAAAATGACATAATTAGTGCAAAAGGTATATTTCTTTAAGTTAGCATACAATTTTTCTTTCCTCAATACATTTAACACACAACGCAAATGTTTGACACAAGATTCTAAAGAACAGTTGTATATGAAAATATTATCAAAATAAACTACCACAAATTTCTTTAAGAAATGTCTCAAAACATAATTCATTAATTTAATGAATGTACTAGGTGTATTAGTTAATCCAAATGACATAACCAACCACTTATACAAACCATGCTTAGTCTTGAATGCAATTTTTTATTCATCACCTACCTTAATTCTAATTTGGTGATATCTATTTTTAAAATCAATTTTTGAAAAAAAAAGCATGCACTATGCAATTCATCAAGCATGTTGTTAAGTCTAAGTATAGAGCGTTGATACTTAACTATAATTTTATTAATAGCTCGATTATAATTTTATTAACAGCTCAACAGTCAACACATATTCTTCAAGACTCATCTTTCTTTGGTACTAGTAACACAAGCATTGCATATGGACTCATGTTGTCTTGCATATACCTTTTTTTCATCAGTTCCTCAACCTGCCTTTAAAGTTCTTTTGTCTCCTCTAGGTTACTTTGGTATGCTAGCTTGTTGGGAATAATTGCTTTAGGTACTAAGTCAATACAATGCTCAATTGCCTTTTATGGTAGCAATCCATCTAGTACATCCTTGGAGAATACATCATTAAACTCTTGTAACAAAGATGAAACAATACTAAACACATAAAAAGTGTTGTTAGTGTTAACAAGGTAGGTATCCTTATAAAGGATCAAATACATTTGCTACCTAACTTGGAAGACAACTCTCACATTAAGTTCTTTGGCATACACACTTACTTGCTATCACTCAATTTTATTTTATGCATCACCACTTTTATGTTTAGCACTTTTAAGTGTTTGCTCTTGCCTTTTCTCTCTCTCTCTCTTTCTCTCTCTCTCTCACATTTTTCTTTACTTTCTCTTTCTTTTCACTCTTTTTCTTTATTCATTTTTAAAAGTCTCAGTTGGTCTTCATAAACTTATTTAGGGGTTAGTGGTGTGAGTATAATGAGTTTTTCCTTCATGGTGAATGTATACCTATTTTTGTACCCATCATATATTACCCTTTATTAGATTGTCACGGTCGTCCTAATAGCAAATAACTAGCTTGCATAGGCATAACATTACAAGTAACCTCATCTTTATACCTACCAATAGTAAATGAAACAATCACTTGCTTAGTCACTCTCACCTCCCCACTTTTATTTAACCACTTTAGTTTATATGACTTAGGGTGTCTAGTTGTAAACAAGTTTAATTTCTTCACCAACTCTATACTAGCTATATTAGTGGAACTACTTCCATTTATGATCAAATAACAGAATTTATCTTGAACTAAACACCTGGTATGAAAAATATTTTTCCGCTGCATCTCAACATCATCCTCCTTAACTTGCACACTAAGGGCTCTCTTTGCCAGTAAAAGCCTTCCATCATGCTCTAGATATTCTATCCCTTCATCAATATTACTAGCATCCTCTAATAGTAGCATTTAGTCATCCTCACTAGCTTTACTACTAAACTCATAGTCACTATTCTCCCTAAGGTACATAATTCTCTTGTTAGGACACCGTGAAGCCATATGACCTCTATCCAGACATTTAAAATATTTTACGTCCTTAGTTTTTCCCTTCTCTTGGCTTCCCCCATTAGGTTTGAGTTTAGGTATCTCAAACTTATATTTAGGAGTTTGTTTTTCCTCTTTTTTACCTTAACTCGATTTTTTACAAAATGTAGAACCTAAGCTAAAGTTAATTTTAGAACTACCATTTCTTTTAAGTTATCTTTCCACCTTTATGGCAAGGTATACCATGTCCTTTAATTCTACATAGTGTTGTAACTCTATTGCATCAGTTATGTTTCGGTTTAGGCCCTGAAGGAATCTAAATATGATGGCTTCTCTATCCTTCACTACATTAGCCTTAACCATAACTATTTCCATCTTCCTATAATACTCATTTATACTCTTAGAACATTAAGGCCTTGTAACCTATTATACAGGTCCCTGTAATATGAGTTAAGGACAAATCTCTTCCTTATCAAATGTTTCACCTCATTCCATGTTTTTATGGTTCTCTCAAAGTTTCTTCTCCTAATGGTAACTTGTTGGTCCCACCATACTACAGCATAATTAATGAACTCTTCCACAATTAACTTCACTTTCTTCTCTTCGGAGAAGTTGTGGCACTTATATATTAATTTCACCCTACATTTCCAATCCAAATAGATATCAGGGTTAGTTTTTCCTTAAAAAGAAGGTATTTTCATTTTGATACTACTATGATTTTTGTTTACCCTTTCTTCTCCCATAGTCGTCTGCTCATGGTTTTTAGCATTCCTATCAATCTTGATTCCATTACTACGGATTCTTCTACCTATTCTACTACCTCGACCCTTTATATAATTTTTACTAAGATTATCATCCTCTTCATACTCATCTTCATCCTTTTCACTAAACTCTGGTTCTAACAGTACATGTACCATTCTCCTAGTTACCCTTTTAGGTCTCCCACTAGACTCCCTTTCAATTCTCTCTACTCTATCCTGCATTTCACCAAACATAAACTCTATTTTCTCAAACATTCCTTCTAGGGCTTTCATAATAGGTCATAGGCCTATATAGTAACTAAGGTTTATGTAGTATATATGTTTATAAATATAACTGTAACTTGGGGGGTAAAGGGACATCAAAATACAACTTTACAACTATAAAAGGCATTGTTTTCTCTTAAGTTTCAATACAAATGAACATCTTTTCCATTAGTTCTTTGTGAACTTGTTGATTTGTGTTGTTCCCACAGCCTTGTATGGGTTGTAATTGTTATCAACTAGGTTTACGTGTACAAGTAAATTGAAGCCACATGGAAGGGCAAAAAGGTAAAACTACACGGAAGGGCAAGAAAGTAAATTCACCGCGTAAGCCCTATTAGGGTTTCATGGAGTAGAATATATAATAGTCTTGGAAGACAAAGAACATGAGTCGGCAATATTGAGCATTCAGAAAAACTTAGACAACCGACCAATCAAAGAGAACACCAAACCCTACACGGAAGAACACTACCGGTAAGGACGAAGAGAGTAAACAGTGTAGTCGACGGACGAATCGGGTGAACAGTAGCCGTCGTGAACAATAACCTTGTGAACAGTACTGTCGTGAACAGTAGCCATCGTTAGAAGAAGAAGAGAAACCCGACAGCCGACGAATAGTACACGGCAAAATGAAGAGAAGCACGACCAAAATCAGATTTGAGGGCTGAACAAAGAACAAAGGTGGACGGCCGAAGCAATTGAGTAGCTGTTGATGGGAAAGAGAGAGAAAATGCAGCCGACGGACGAAGAGAAAGAAAACACAGACCGGAGAAGGAGAGAAACTCGTGAGGAATGGCACACCACCGGTACACCAACGGTCGGCGAGGAGACGACACGACTGGATGGCCGAAAGTGGGTGGACGACAAAGACCTATAAGACCAAATCGGAAAGAGAGAAAAACCCGACGGCCAAATCAAAGCAGACCGGCGGGAAGAGAGAGAAACCCGACGGTGAACAGAAAAGTGAAATTCGGGTTGGACAGTGAGAGAGATTCGGCTAAACGAAGAGAGAGAAACCTGACGGTGAACGGAAAAGTGAAATCCGGCGAAGATAGAGAAATCCGGCGAAGAGAGAGAAATCTGGCGGTGGTAGGAGAGAGAAATTCGACTGGACAGCAAGAGAGAGAGAAACGGACAGGTGAGCCGTGAGACAGTGAGATCGTAAGACAAAGAGACAGGTGAGACCGTAAGACGGTGAAACCAGGAATTGTGTGAGACAACCTACAGAAGGGATTCGGCGAAGCACGAAAAGAACTCAACGTATTTCCAGATTTCTTTAAGAGAGGTTAGAGAGCGTTGCGGTGAACTTCTAAGCGGTAGTAGAGCAGCCTTTTAATTCAACAGAGGCAAGACAAGCTAGAAGAAGGTTAGAGACAGTAAGTGACACTCTTTGTATTGTATAAGTGACACTCTTTGTATTGTACTTGCTTAGTAATTGCAATAGTGAAAGGAGCAGAGAATTAAAGACATCCATTGTAACATGTATTCACAAGCATAGTGGATAGTCTCGGTAGAGGGAGAGTCCCTACCACCGTGGATGTACGTCACGTTGACGGAACCACGTAAATCTTGTGTGTCCTTAATTTGCTTTACGTTCTGTGTTTTGAATTGAGTTGTGAAGGCAGCTAAAGTATTAGCCAACCCATAACCTAACG
Organism: Ceriops tagal; assembly: GCA_021533255.1. NCBI lineage: Eukaryota > Viridiplantae > Streptophyta > Magnoliopsida > Malpighiales > Rhizophoraceae > Ceriops > Ceriops tagal. The sequence continues at coordinate 2,826,228 of CM038608.1, forward strand.
AAGACCTAAATAAAAACATTCGTATTGTCTATTAGGCAAGGTGTCTGAAAGGTGACTTTAGGGACTATTGTGATTAATAGGTAGCAATAGATCCACCTTAGTCGAGTTTGAGAAAGAGTTCGCTTTTAAGAAGAGATTGAAATTGTTCACTTACCTGCGAATTGCGAATTATGGTGATACTGATTCACCCCCCTCTCAGTATCACAAACTAGTAGATCCTAGGGAGAAGTCGGGAACTTCAATTGGTATCAGAGCACATGTTCACCAGTTTGAAACTTAACAGCTTGGTGTACTAGTTTGAAGGGATCTAGAAGTTTGATTTGTTCAGCATACTGAGAAATGGAAGCCGATACCAGCATTAGCAACACTTACAGCAAGAAGGTTCTAATCTTCAATGGAACCAACTACCACATATGGAGAGCGAAAATGCAAGTGGTATTCGCAACCATGGGCATGAACGTAGTGAAATGCATACAGGAGGGTTTTGTGGCTCTAAAAGAAAGTAAAGACCCAACCTCAGAGGAGTTAAGGCAGTTTGAGATAAATGGGAAGGCCTCAAACGTCATCATTTCAGTGTTGACAGATGCTGAGTATGCTAAAGTGATGGACTGCAAATCTGTTAAGGAGATATGGGATAGATTGCAAAAGGTCTATGAAGGTGATGGTAGAATGAAGGAGGTTAAGCTTCAAGTGTTCAAGGAGAGATATAAATCTCTCAGAATGCAGAAAAATGAGACAGTCCAAGAGTTCTTCACCAGGGTTATTGACGCTGTAAACGACCTGAGAAGTCATGGGAAGAACAAGAAGGACTCATCGATTGTGAAGAAAATTCTGAGAATTCTGCCTGAGAGGTTTGCCTCAAAGGTAGTAGTCATAGAAGAGAGTAGAGATCTCAATTCTATGTCTCTACATGATCTCCAGTGCAATCTCATTGCATATGAGATGAGGATAAAGTCAACTGAGAGCTCCTCAACATCGAAGGTATCAAAGGAGGCAGCTTTCAAAGCTATGAAGCACTTAAAGATAAAAGAAGAGGAAGAATCATCCAGTAAGGATGATGATGAGGAGGAAAAAAGTGAAGGTGAAGTATTGGCATACTTCACAAGGAAATTCAAAAAGGGGTCTAAGAAGGGAAAAGGACAGTTGGCCTTAAGATACTATCGTTGTGGGAAGACTAGACACTTTGCTTCTAAGTGCAAAGTGAAGCTTGATGATGAATCTGAGGATGATGATGATGAATCAAATTCAAGATGGAGAAGGTCATCATTCAAATCAAAGAAGTCCAGTAAAAAAACTGCCAACCCACAAAGGAAGAAGAGAAGCTCATTTAAGAGTTATGTGAGTCAGATAAAAGAAGCTGATGAAGAGGAAGATGAAGAATCATCAGATGAGCATGCCTTTATGGCATTAGCTAAAGGTGGTAGTTCAACCTCTGAAGAGGAAGAGGAGGTTGATGAAGAAGAGCCAGATCTTGAAGCTGAGCTGTAAGTAGCTTTAAAGGAGATAATCAGAAGGGGTAGAACCATAAAAAGGTTGGAGGCTCACATAAAACAAGTTGAAGCAAATTCTGAGGAAGCTGAAAGTCAAAATGATGAAATAAGGGCTGAACATATTGACTTAAAGAGAAGATTTGAAGAACAGATCAAAATATGTGAAGACCTTACAATAGAGTTTGGCTCAAGGACTTCAACAATTGAAGAAATGGAGATAGAGTTACTGAGACTTCAGTAACAACTCAAAAAGAGTAAGGAGAACTTGCAGAAGTTTGAAGTGGTAGGAGAAACAAGCTCTACAAGAGAAAAGAAGAATGAGACTTTGCCACAGAAGTTGAAAGAGAAGGCTGCGACTCAGGTGAAGATAACTGAAGAAGAGAAGATAGTTATCAAACCAAAGTCAAGGCCAAAAATGATATATGTGGTTAAAGAGTAGCAGCCCATAACTGCTACGTCTCAGAAAGAAAAGAAAGTCAGCCAGCAAAGGACTATGGCTGAACAGAAGAAGGAGAAGAAGGTGACTGAAATGAAAGTCACACAAGTAAAGAAGCCAGCTACGTTGCCTACACAGCAAGTGATGAACAGAAGAAGACAAGCTGTAATCAGACCCAAGAAGAGGCAGTTTTAAGGTCATTGCCTTTATTGTGGAGTTTGGGGTCATAAGGCAATTAACTGCTAGTTGAGAAGGCCAGTATATGTCTCCAACTTAAGAAGATACGATGTTACATAAAGAGGGAGACAATACAGAATCCAGAAGAGAACACCTGTCGTGAGTTCTTGCACATACTGTAAAAGGCAAGGACACACTGACAAGGATTGTTGGTGGAGGCCCAAACCAGTGATTTAAAAGAACAAGTTTGCTATATTGGCAGACTTGGAGTAGTGTGAAAGGTACGGGCAGGATGACCATAATGCCAAGAGATGCATGACACTTCTCCCTGAGCAAGAGAAGGCACTCAATGGCACAGTGAAAACAAGCAGTGCAGTCAAAGCTGAGAAAAAGGATAAAGCTATCTTTTAGCTAGTTTAAAAGAAGGAATATAGAGCAAAAAGGGAGGTGGCTAATATAGCTGAAATTTCCCTAAAAGCTGATTGCAATGATAAGCAATGGATCCTTAATAGTGAATGCACTTCACACATGACGGGAGACAAGAGTAAATTGTCAAAGCTAAACAAGTCAAGAGAAGGCAGAGTCAAGTTTGGCAATGATGATTCACATAATATCAGTGGTCAGGGGTCAGTGAATATTGGAAAAGGAAAGCTGAAAGATGTTCTGCATGTTGAAGGACTCAGATATAATCTAGCATCTGTCAGCCAACTATGCAACAACGACCACAAAGTGATATTCACAAAAACAGGTTGCCAAGTAAAGAGTAAAAAAGGCAATATTGTTGTAGCCAGGAAGAGAACAGCTGGAAATTTGTATGTGATTAATGAGGACAAGACGAACAGCTGTTTACTTACAAAAGAAGAAGAAAATCAACTATGGCATAGAAGGCTGGGACACTTACCACAGAAGAACATGAGGAAGCTGACCACTACTCATGCAATCAGAGACATTCCCAACCTCAGGAGAGAGAGAGAGTATGTTTGCTTAGCATGCTCTAAAGGAAAACATGCCAAAAAGCAGTACAAGACCAAAGAGTTCAATTTTGAAGCAGTACTTGACATTGTGCATACTAATTTGTGTGGACCAATGAGGACAAAAGGGTTGAAAGGTGAGAGGTATTTCATTTTGTTTGTTGATGATTATTTAAGAAGGACCTGCCTCATGCACCTCAAACGCAAGTCAAAAGTTTTGAATTGCTTCAAGAGATACAGAAGATTGGCTGAAAATGAGAGTGGAAGAAAGATCAAAGTATTGAGGTCAGATCAAGGCACTAAATTTACAAATGAAGCTTTTGAAGATTACCTTGAGAAACATGGTATTCATCATCAAATGGCAACAGCAAGAACATCTCAACAGAACGGGATGGTAGAGAGGAGGAATAGAACTGTGGTTAAAATGGCAAGAACTTTACTGCTGGAATCCAAGCTTCACACAAGATTTTGGACAGAAGCAACATTTACAACCGTACATTTACTAAACATAGTATTACTAAGGCCTAATACTGATAAGACTCCATATGAGCTATAGAGTTGGAAGAAGACAACAGCCAAGTATCTCAAAGTCTTTAGCAGCCTATGTTTTATGAAGAACAAGGAGCAAAACTTGGGAAAGTTCAATGCTAGGTCTGATGAAGGCATCTTTGTGGGATACTCAGAAAAGACAAAAGGTTATAGAGTTTTCTTGCATAAGCTGGGAAAAGTGATCACTTCCAGTGATGTGAGAATAGATGAGAACTGGAAAACAATGCAGAATGGAGAAGCTAAGGACAAAGAAGAAGATGACTTCAATGTAAATGAAGAATCAGACCAACCTGAAGAAAAGGAACAAGAAGTAAGTTCAGACTCAGAGAAGAGTGAGTCTGAAGATGAAGAAAGAGATCCTCTTGCAACTAAGACGAGGCAAGGTAGAAGGACAAAGAAAACATGGATCAGTGCTCATCAAGGAGATCGAATCATAGGTGACCCATCAGCAGGAGTTATAACAAGAAGAAGAATTGTGGGAGCTACTACTTTACTCTTACAAGTTGAACCTAAATCTATTAAAGAGGATATTCAAGACAAAGCTTGGGTCAAAGCTATCAATGAGGAGCTGGATCAAATTGAGAAGAATGATACATGGAAATTGGTTCCAAGACCCATTAATAAGAATTTCATAGGAACAAAATGGGTGTTTAGGAATAAACACAATGAAGATGGCAAGGTGGTGAGGAACAAGGCCAGGCTGGTTTGCAAAGGCTACACGCAAATAAAAGGCGTAGATATTGATGAAACTTTTGCACCAGTAGCAAGGTTAGAAACTATCAGAATGTTCCTAGCTTTAGCAGCACACAAGTGGTATAAAGTCTATCATATGGATGTGAAATCCGCCTTCCTGAATGGGCTCTTGAAAGAAGAGGTGTATATTGAATAACTCGATGGAGTACAAATCAGTGAGGATGAGAATCACATGTGCAAGTTGAAGAAAGCCTTGTATGGTCTTAAGCAAGCCCCAAGAGCACGGTACAGCAGGCTAGATGCGTACTTGAGAAGGTTGAATTTCAAAAAAGGAACGGTTGATAATAACCTATATATGTTCAACTCAGAGAAAGACCAGCTGATAACCATAGTATATGTGGATGACATCATCTTTAGAGGGGATCACTCTGAGCTATGTCAAGATTTTGCACAGAAGATGAGTGAGGAATTTGAGATGTCATTGATTGGAGAAATGATGTACTTTCTTGGATTACAGATAAAGCAGTGTGAAGAAGGTATCTTTATTTCTCAGACGAAATATGCCAAAGAGATGCTGAAAAAGTTTGGCATGAAGGATAGCAGACCTGTTAGTACCCCTATAACAGTGGGCTGCAAGTTAACAAAAGATCAGGAGGGAAGGAGTACAAGCCCTACAGAATACAGGAAGATGATAAGGAGCCTTCTGTACCTTACAGCATCAAGGCCTGATCTTATGCAAGCTGTGTGCGCTGCCAGCAGGTTCCAAGCTGATCCTAAGGAATCTCATGTGTTAACAGTGAAAAGAATCCTAAGGTACCTTAAAGGAACACTGGAAATGAGTTTGTGGTATCCAGCCATGGATTCTGTTCAACTACAAGCATACACTGATGCAGACTGGGCAGGAAGTATAGATGACAAAAAATCAACCAGTGGCTGCAGCTTCTACTTGGGTTCGAAGTGTGTTGCATGGTTAAGTAGAAAGCAAAACAGTGTTGCTTTGAGCACCGCTGAGGCGGAGTATATGGCTACTTTTGCAGCAAGTACACAAGTGATATGAATGCTAAGACAATTGGCAGACTTGGGTGTTGAAGTGAAGTTATCAGTGAGTGTACTTTGTGATAATCAAAGTGCTATTGATCTCAGCAAGAATCCAGTTCAACATTCGAGGAGCAAGCATATTAACATCCGGTATCACTTCATCAAAGATCAAGTGGAACATGGTACAATTCAGTTGGAGTATGTTGGCACTAAAGATCAAATTTCAGATATTCTAACTAAACTTCTGTCCACAGAGTTGTTTGAAAAGCACAAATTGAGTCTATCTGTGCAGATGGCTCCTCAAGCCTAAAGTTTAGGTGAATCCTCTATCTCTACTTTGCGAGTTTTTCAGATTTATAATTGGTTGGCAAAGGGGGAAAGAAGCAATAGTGCAGGGGGAGCTGTTAATAAAGGGGGAGTGTATATTTAAGGGGAGTTAAAATTGCAATTGCTGCATAATGACCTTTGTTATAAGTGTTGCCAACAATTGCAAAGGCAGAGATTGTTGTTCCCACAGCCTTGTATGGGTTGTAATTGTTGTCAACTAGGTTTACGTGTGCAAGTAAATTGAAGCCACATGGAAGGGCAAAAAGGTAAAACCACACGGAAGGACAAGAAAGTAAATTCACTGCATAAGCCCTATTAGGATTTCATGGAGTAGAATATATAATGGTTTTGGAAGATAAAAAACAGGAGTCGGCAATATTGAGCATTCAAAAAAACCTAGACAACCAATCAATCAAAGAGAACACTAAACCCTACACAGAAGAACACTACCGGCAAGGACGAAGAGAGTAAATAGTGCAGCCGACAGACGAATCGGGTAAACAGTAGCCGTCGTGAACAGTAACCCTGTGAACAGTAGCCATCGTCGGAAGAAAAAGAAAAACCCGACGGCCGACGAATAGTACACGGCAAAACGAAGAGAAGCACAGCCAAAATCAGATTTGGGGGTTGAACAAAGAACAAAGGTGGACGACCGAAGCAATTAAGTAGCCATCGACAGGAAAGAGAGAGAAAATGCAGCCAACGGATGAAGAGAGAGAAAACGCAGACCGAAGAAAGAGAGAAACCCGTGAGGAACGACATACCATCGATACACCAGCGATCGACGAGGAGATGACACAACTGGACGGGCGAAAGTGGATGGATGGCAAAGACCTATACGACCAGATCGGAAGAAGAGAGAAACCCAACGGCCAAATCAAAGCAGACTGGCGGGAAGAGAGAGAAACCCGACGGTGAACGGAAAAGTGAAATCCGGTGAAGAGAGAGAAATCCGGCGGGAAGAGAGAAATTCAGCGGTAGGAGAGAGAAATCCGGCTGGACAGCAAGAGAAAGAAACGGATAGGCGAGCCATGAGACAGTGAGATCGTGAGACAAGGAGACGGGTGAAACCATAAGACGGTGAAAGCAGAAATTGTGTGAGACAACCTACAGAAGGGATTCGGCGAAGAACGAAAAGAACTCAACGTATTTCCAGATTTCTTCAAGAGATGTTAGAGAGCATTGCGGTGAACTTCTAAGCGGTAGTGGAGTAGCCTTTCAATTCAACAGAGGCAAGACAAGTTAGAATAAGGGTAGACACGGTAAGTGACACTCTTTGTATTGTACTTGCTTAGTAATTGCAATAGTGAAAGGAGCAGAGAATTAAATATATCTATTGTAACCTGTATTCACAAGTATAGTGGATAGTCTCGGTAGAAGGAGAGTCCCTACCACCGTGGATGTACATTACGTTGACAGAACCATGTAAATCTCGTGTGTCCTTAATTTACTTTACGTTCTGTGTTTTGAATTGAGTTGTGAACGCAGTTAAAGTATCAGCCAACCCATAACCTAACGAAGACCTAAACAAGAACATCTGTATTGTCTATTAGGCAAGGTGTCTGAAAGGTGACTTTGGGGACTATTGTGATTAGTAGGTAGCAAGAGATCCACCTTAGTCGAGTCTGAGAAAGAGTTTGCTTTTAAGAAGAGATTGAAATTGTTCACTTACCTGCGAATTGCGAATTGTGGTGATACTAATTCACCCCCCCTCTCAGTATCACAAACTAGTAGATCCTAGGAAGAAGTCGGGAACTTCAATTTGCATGTTTAATTGTGTTTTTCATAAACTTATCTTCTTCAACTTTGTGTTACATAAAAGTGGCATCTAATCCTTTTATAATTCATTATGGAGTTTATATACAAATTCTATATGTATTATGGAGTTCAAAATAAGTAAAAGCCCAGCCCAATTGGTAGTTAAAACCCTAAAGAATTAGTTTATCGCAATGCTTATTGGTGTCCAGCTGTTGGACTTATTGTGTTATCAAGACTACTGTGATCGTGGCACTTGATACTTGCATGCCTTGGTTCGAAACTCGTTCCGTAGTCCCATAGCTTTCCTTACTCCAAGCTCTCAGCCTTTGTCTTGCTCATTCATCATATAAAGCATGTTAAAAGGCCTTTGGGATACTTTTGTCCTCAACTAATCATTCTGAGCAACTTCTTACTCTTAGACTTAACAAATTAAACTATTAAATACTTTTTAAACCTTATATGATCTCACTTTTATCATTGGGCTTCCAAGATTATGTAAGCATCAATTCCTTGATTGTTTGAAGCTAGAATAAGTGGACCTTCATTGTAATATCTAAATAATTTGAAACCTGATGAATTTAAAGTTTGATGATCATAAAAATTAAATAATTGAGTATTGATGAAATTAAAATTCAATAGATTTAAAACTTAAAACATGAAAATTTATAGTTTAAAATTTGATATTACTCTATCTATATCTCACTCAACTCCATCCGTTAGTCTTAGTTCCTTTACACTTAATGTTTCTTATCACCCGTAGCGTTAGCTAACATTTCACATTTAATAAAAAAGTAAAAGGGGATGGACAAAAGAAGTGACAATTCATCTCTTTTCTTATTTTTGTACGATAATAATTAAAACAATACACATTGGCTCTCAACTCCCTAGACAATATTAATTGATTTGTTTTTTAACAGGTAAAAATGGCCGCAACCTAACCTCCGGAGTCCAATAACAAAAACGCCCAATGATTTTGACAAATTTGTGGCTTCGACAATAACTGCGAGTTAGTTGCAAACTAATAAGCACTTTGTGGATATTCCTAGAGCCCGCATCTTCATGCCGCGTTTAGCCTCGTTGTGCACAAAGTTGGGGTGTGACTTACTTTCAAATTGATGATCACAAGGGAAGGAGAGATGGATAACAAGGTCATTTACAGGAATGGAAATAGGAATAAAAGATGATTTAATCTCTAGACCCTTGGAGTTTCTCTCTCATTTATTGTAATTAAAATGAAGGATCTAGAAATTCATGTTTGTGGGGGGCAAAGATGTTGAATAAAATGGTTGACATGGGTCGTTTTGTGTTGCTCTTTAACAAAATAATTTTATTGTTTTTTGGTGTGTTTTCAGTTTTCCAGTACACAGAGATTACCTTCAGGCTAATAATGGATGGTTACTATTTTGTTGCTCTTTCTGTTGATGTGTTGTCTATTTAAAAGTTTCGTTATTCGCAAGAGTTGTATCGAAGTGGCAGTGATATTTACACGCTAGAAAATGCTCCTTACACGCAAGTTGCATACAATTAACAAGTCTCTGTTGTAGCTTTCATCCGAGACTTGAAAAAACACTCTTAAGTTTTTAGGGTTCTTGATCAGTTTTTGTGGGCATTGGTATTTACGTTCCTTAAACAAGTTTTTGGGTATAGCTTCATTTGAGCCCTGAAAAAATTCATGGTAAATATTGACTTTTTTTTTTCCCTATTGTTCTTGTTATAATATTTATGAATAATGAGGAAAAATTGCAAACGACGTTTAAATCCTTTGCGCCGCTTTTTGTTGAGGAGGTTTGATTATGGATGAACTTAGTGGCCAAAAAGGAGATGATATGGAGAATGAAAATTTACTAGTGTTGAATGTAGAAGGAGCTATAATGGGTGCCTTGCCTGTTATGCTTGCTTCAATGCCAATTCTTGATGGAATAAATGGGATTTCTTGATCAGTCAATGTAATCAGATCAGTTATTTCTTGTTATGCCTAATTACATGTGCATACAATTGGGTTTCAAGATCTTTTTGGATGTTTGTTGTGCCAATTTTATAAGTTTTATCCATCCATGTGTGATGGTGGCTGCATGCATGTAACGCTCTTGCAGGTACGAGGAAGGAAAGAAGAGCAGGGGATTGGAATGTTGAAAGTGAAATCACTAGCCCAATTTTTTTTTTTTCCCCTAATTGCTTGTCTTTTTCACGTCTCCCTTGTTTGAGAAGAAGAGATAGTAAGAGAGTGCTCGGCAAGCCGACTCAACCTCCATATTACTAACAAAACACATTGATATGTTCGATATCATTTGGTGCGACAACTTAGCATACATGATAATCCATATTACTAACAAAACACATTGTACGTATTGTTGGAATTTTACGTATAAATTGTATGATTAAGAAATTTTACATTGAAAAAAAAAAAGAAGAAATTAGTATAATATAAGTGAAAAAGGAAATGTGATATTAAAATATAAATCTGTTACTCCCCATCTCTAAGCAAAGCAGCTACAAGCAATTGTAATAGGATATATGTATGCAACCTTTGAAAAAAGTGAAAGGAGAGTTGTGAGATTAAGAATAACAAACTTTTAATTCTTTTATTTTTATAACAAAAGAAAGAGATGGCCTTTGAAACCATTTATACAACTTGCTATCCCATGTTTTTGATGGTCACTGTGACTATTGGTTGATGTTGATGGAAATTTTCCTTCCGTTCAAGGGGTATTGGCATGTGGTTGAATTTACCTTTGAAACCATTTATGCAACTTGCTATCCCATGTTTTGATGGTCACTTGATGTTGATGGAAATTTTCCTTCGGTCCAAGGAGTACACTGGCATATGGTTGAATTTAGAATAGCAAAACCAGAGCTGGGGAAGTAATATTGTCTGTTAAGGCATTAAAAGTGGAAGGATCTCAAGGTGAAAATATATCTTTTCCAAGCAAGCAATTGATTGGTCGATCTTGGAGACTATTATTTATAAAGATACTTCCAAATATATCTCTGACTCCATGAAGGAGAAGTATCCAGGAACAACATAAGCAAAGGGGCGGCGGCAGCTTAAAACACTTGACTTGCTATTTGAAACATTAAGGATGAAATCAAGGGTCAGCCATGAACGATGGCAATTGTTAACCTAACGCGAGTGCTTGGCGACAAGACGGAAGGCATTACCATAATAGAGAAGAGCCTTTGATCTATGACACGAAAATTCAATTTTATCGTTTGCTTTATACAAGAAGCTTGTGATATTAAGAAACTTTCAATAAATGAATTGCAAAGTTCCTTGTTGGCTTATGAATAGAAAAATTTAAGCAGCAAAAGCAGGAGGGGAAAGCATGCAAGGGGTCAACTGACAACCATAATTCACGGCTGAGTAAGGCAAATCGAGGACGAGGCAGAGGTAGAAGAAACAACAATCGTAGACACTCAAACAAAAAATCTCAAAGACATTAAATAAAAAGTCATGATTCTCAAGTGAGAGGAAGGGATCATGGAGGCCACCATTCAACTGGTTATAGACTAAAGTTAGTAGATAAATCCAATATGGAGTGCTATAGGTTTCACAGGTATGGCCATTACAAGTCGGAATGTCAAACTCATTTGAATAAACAAAGTGGAGAAAGAACTAAAGTTGTAAAAAAAGTGAAGAAGAGGCATCTCTTTTGATGGTGTGTCACTTGAAGGAAGAAACCCGACAAAATATGTGGTATCTAGATACTGACTACAGCAATCACGTGTGGTGATAAGCAGGTGCTTTATGGCGGGGATGAATCTTACCGCAACAAGACGATGTTTGGGGATAATCCACTGTTTCTATTATTGGAAAAGGGAAGGTAACGATCCATAAGAATGAAAATACTATGCAGACTATTTCAAACGTTCTTTATATCATTGAGTTGCAGGCTAACTTTCTGAGTGCTGGACAACTGCAAGAGAAGGGATATGAAATCTCTGTTAAAGGTAGAACTTGTAACATTCAAGATGAAAATTTGGGTTTGATTGCCCAAGTTAACATGATGGAAAGTCTGAATGTTTCCTTTGTTTTCTCTATAACACCACTCATTCATGTTTCTCGGCGAGAGTGAAGGGAAAGGCATAGCCATGACAATTTTGTTGTGGGCACCTCAATTTTGATGAGGCAATTGCCGAGTTGGACACCTTAAGGGAGGAGTCTTACAAAGACAGCACCCTGATTATGCAGTTGTTTGAGAGATGACCTCACTCTTTGGACTTCTGATTTGCCTGAAGAGGGAGGCCAACTTTGAATGGAATTGAATTGAAATAAGTGGTTATACTAGGCACTTTGTTTGTTGTGTGGCAGAAGGGTGGTGAATTTTGCAGGGTGTGCTGATTGGATTGAACAACAACATGGACAGCTTATTGCCCTTTTCATCTTCTGACATCCTTGCCAAAGCCTGAAGATAAAGATCTGATCAATTCCCCTGCCTTCCTTCGATTTTTTTTTTTCGTTTTTCTCTTTTCAATCTTTCTGGACAATCTCATGTTCATTATTCCTTTAAAACCTTGTTTTGCTCTTCTCGGTCTTGGATCTGTAGGCTTTTTACTGTAACGAAGAATGTCTTCTAATTCTGAACCTTCCTTTTAATATTGGATTCCTAATCCTTATTTCAACAACATTTGCAATTTAAAAAAGGTCCCATAAAATCTTATTTTTAAATATAAGATTCGATTTTTAGTGTGTACAAAATTATATATAAATAAAAAAAAAAATTGTAGTTTAAAAGGGGTTATAATTGTCAACTGCGGTAGCATAAAAGAAAACCTTTTTATGTGGCTATAATCCACCCATTCGGGTTGAACCGAGAACTGGTCCAACCCCTCCCATTCCAATTAGAAGAAAAACTGCAGCCGAAAAAGGGCTAGGTTGGGTCAACGTTCGGCACTGTTGAAAAGACCAATCCCTCTCGTTCTCTGTGTTTCTGTCTGAGTGTGTCCAATGGTATTCAGGCGCTCTTCACTTCCCAAAGCTGTCATCGACTCCTTCCTTCCCCACCACGGCAACTGCCGCCGCCGCTACCGCCACCACCACCACCTCCGTCTCTTGGCAACTGAATCGGGAGGTCTCACCCATCCCACGGCGCCATCCCCTGTCAACCCAGAGCAGCTTCTCCGGGTCTGCACGATCCTATACCAACAACAAACATCTCCGGACTCCAAGCTCCATTACAAGCTCTCCTCTTGCAATTTCAACCTCACCCACGAGTTCTTCCTCCAAGTCTGCAACAAATTCCCGTACTCCTGGCGGCCCGTCCACCGCTTCTTTCAGTACACCCAACAAACGCCTCGACCGCAGTTCGCCCACACTTCAGTCTCCTTCAATAAGATGCTGGACGTGATTGCTAAATCAAGAAACATTGATCTTTTATGGGACATGGTTCAAGAAATGGGCAGCCGCAGCTTGGTCAACGACAAGACTTTTATAATTGCCTTGAAGACGTTGGCATCGGCGAGGGAGTTGAAGAAATGCGTGGAATTTTTTCATTTGATGGACAGGCTTGGGTTTGAGTATAGATTGGAAAGGTTAAATATGGTTGTGGAGAGCCTGTGCGGTGCCAAGCTTGTCGGAGAGGCAAAGTTTGTGGTTTTGAAGCTGAAGGAGTGGATTAGGCCTGATGGGGTTACTTACGGATTATTGGTTAAGGGGTTCTGTGATGTGGGTGAGATGATTGAAGCTTCAAAGATGTGGAATTTGATGGTGGATGAGGGTTTAGAGCCGGGGATTGACGCGTTTGAGAAAATGATAGAGACCTTTTTCAAGAGAAACGAATATGATGAGGCCTTGACGGTGTTTCAGACATTGAGGTTGAGGAGAATGGATGATTTGGGTCTGTCTACTTATAGGCTTATGATTGAATGGATGTGTAAGAGGGGCAGGGTTGCTCAAGCGAAGGCGATGCTTGGGGAAATGCGGGAGAGAGGGATACGAGCGGATAATTCGACGCTGGCGTCGCTGGTTTACGGGCTGTTAGCGAGGAGGAGGGTGCAAGAGGCTTACAAGGTTGCGGAAGAGATTGACGAGCCTGACATTAGCGTATATCATGGATTGATCAAGGGGTTATTGAGATTGAAGAGGTCAAGTGAGGCGACAGGAGTATTCAGGGAGATGGTAAAGAGAGGATGTGAGCCTACAATGCACACATATGTGATGTTGTTGCGGGGTCATCTGGGGAAGAGAGGGAGGAAGGGACCAGACCCACTCGTGAATTTTGACACCATCTTTGTCGGGGGTTTGGTTAAGGCTGGGAAGTCATTGGAAGCCACCAAGTATGTGGAGAGAACAAGGAACCGGGGGCTCGAGGTGCAGAGGTTTGATTACAATAAATTTTTGCATTATCATTCCAACGAGGAAGGCGTGATCATGTTTAAGGAGGTGGGAAAGAAATTGAGGGAGGTAGGATTGGTGGATTTGGCAGACATATTGGAGAGATATGGGGAGAAAATGGCTACCCGAGAGAGGAGGAGGAGAAACAGAGAAAGTTAAAAAAGTTTCATGAGAAGAGGAGAGGCAAAATGTCACGGGTCATTACCTTCTCTAAGTCAAAGTGCAGTGGCCATGTTTACATGCGCAAGATCCTTTCTTCTTCCTTCGACGACGTCGGGAGGGCATTACGATCAAGGATTACTTACTACCAAGAGGTTCTTTCGACGACAGGGATAGGCTTTGATATCACTGTCACGAAATCATTATCTTCAAAAGATAAAGATAATCTGCAGGCGAGTACCTATATTTATATTAATTTAAGATCCCTCTCTTCTTCTATTAGGTAGGAGTTAGATAGCATGCCACCGTGATAAAAAGCTGGAAATTTTTACGGCTGCCTAAACTTGGAATACGGATTCCATCTTGTGCCATTGGTGCTGCATTTAGGTCCGGTGAAATTGGACGTTTTTTTTTTTTCGTTGTGTAAATGAATCCATATATTAATTTTATAACAAGCCAACTCAATCCAATAATCTTCTTGTATATTATATTTGTATGTTACTTCTTATTTTTTTATGTGGGGGTAGGCTGTTTAATTAGCTCCCACTTCGGATTTAGAACTCTTAGATCTCTGAAGATTACCCCATATCATTGAGAACGATTGTCACCAAAAGCCCAAATTCAGTCAAAACAAAAAATAAAGCATTTTCAATAAATATAATAAATTTTAATTTTAGAACTTACGAGTCGTCATTTTCCCCCTCTCTTTTCTTTCTCTTCCATTTTTTATCCTTTTTTTCTTTCCTTCTTTCTTTCATCTCTTCATATCTCCCCATTTTCAATTTTAGACTCCTTTTAGTTTTAACATTTATCAGAGCTACTAATAAAAGGTATGAAAAATGACTTAAATAATAATAATAATAAATTATTATTATTATTATTTTGGGGTCGTGTAAGATGTTGAGGCAGGTCAGTTCTAATGGGTTTAGTAAAAGAGAATTGACTTGACATGCAACTGTAATAACACTTCTTTTCTATGTAAAGAGAATGACTTAGGAGCTTTATTTTCGATTTTATTCTTTTCATCTTATTTCAGTAATGGGTTTAATGAAAGGTTATGACTTGACATGCAAATGTTTTGTCAAGTGGATAATTAAAATTAGTTGCGATTTTATATAATTAAGGGTTGACGAAAAACATTGTCCAAATCGCACCTTTTGCGTCATTTTTTCTATTTCAGCATTTTTGAGATGCCAAATAGACGAACAACCAATTTGATTAGACTGAGTTATAACCTTGAAAAAACATCTGAGCAACTGAGTTCACCACATAGTTGTTCTACAAATCTCAACCCCAAAGAGCAAGGGAAAGGCAGAGTTAAAATCTACAGAACAACGTAACTATCATATCATTATATCATTTAGTGGCCAGTCAAATCTCCCTCAACAAAAATTGTTCAGTACAGAAAAGTTGTGATCCATATTAAGATTAAAAAAAAAAATAAAGAAAGAAAAAGAAAAAACTATCACACGTAAAAGAATTTTGACACAAAAGAAGAAGTAAGGGAAAAAAAAAAATGGATGAATGAATTGCTACAAGTGCCTTTAACCAAAAATTTGGATCGCTTCACAGCTACTTCTGCAGCAAGCCTCCTTTCTTATCTACAGCTTTTTGCTTCACCTGGTTTAGTTGTTATCCCATGAAGCGGGATTCCATGATCCATCGTGTGGTGATTGCAGCCAAACAGCAGATTTATGCTGCAAATCATTAGCAAGCCTTGGTTACTTAATTCTACAGTTCATATAATCATTTTGGAAAAAGAATGCAGCTTCTACCCAAGGCTCTCAAAGAATAACTAAGCCCAGCAGCTCAACTATTACTAAGGTTTGCAGTTCAACTTTCCCTTAACTAGTCCAGGAATTCCCAACAGATCCCTATAAAATCACATCATACACCTGAAGGATAAATGAAGATGCCAAATTTCCAGAGCAACTAAAAAAAAAAAAAAAAAAGAATTACCAGAGCTGAATGTACAGTTTTGCAGTGGGAAGCCTTCCAGATGCTAGATCAATCATTTTCTCACAAATGGTTTCTGGCAAACAAGCAGGCGCTGGTCACTGCCATTCTGTAGGTTAATCACCCTTGATTCCCAGTGAATCTGGGTAGCAAGGGCCCGAGCCATCTCAATGGCTCCTAAGTTGTCAGAAATAACAACCCATCCCTGCAAAAGGTTGTCCAAACAAGAAAGTAGACCAACAACGTTAGCACATCACTGCACGACAGCCCATAAAACTAAAGGTGACAAATTGCATGAGACTTCACAGAAATCTTTTGAGCACAGACTATGAATACAGAAACAATTACCTCGGGCCGAAGTATCCGATCCATCTCCAAAATTAAGTCCAACATGTCACATCTCTCAGAACTAAGTTCTGAAAGAAGTCCATTTGCATGAAGCATGTCATACGTTCTGGGATATGTGGGGAAAGGCTCACACCTTTGTGCCAACATAGAGATCACGTCATTTAATCTACTTCCCAAACTTTAAATATAATAAAAACAGTATATGTCATGCAGATGACTTTGTTATATAAGCAGGTATATTTACACACATGCACTCTCTCTCTCTCTCTCTCTCTCTCTCTCTCTCCCTCCCTCCCTCTCTATTTTTATGCACAACTGAATTAAATTTATCAACCTCCACTATGTTAATGTTTGTTAGGACATCCCAATGCACAAGGCAGTTACACTGTAGAGCCCATGGATAGTCTTTATTAGTTAAGTTAAAAGAACTATGTGTTCATATTTATGAAGTAACCCCAGAAAAGCTCATTCACTAGTTACATGAAACATTGAAGTGTATGACACATGCATCAAAAGTTGACTGCTACCAAACAAATTTTCTCTTGCTTGGTTTCCTATAAGTTGAGAGTATATCTAAATGACACAGCATATTCACCATAATGTCTCCAATTGATCAAAGTGACTAGTAACAAGAAAAATAATAAGAATAATAGCCAAAAAGCTCCATATTGTGCTAGGGAGAAAAAAAAAGGGGGGGGGGGGGAATTAACATACCAGTCATGCAAAACGCCTGCAAAACCCCGATCAAGTATGAGAGGTAGTGTATCATGGGACTTAACAGGCACAACATTCATCACCCATACAGATTTCTTTTCCTCCAGAAATGCAGCATTTATGCCACCATAACGAGCATTCATATCCATCACATTCCGTACCATGTTATATGGAGGTAATGGGTCTTCATCACCAGGCCTCTTAGGATGGTCAGAAAAAATCAACGGTGTAAGCAAAGACCAATAGTTTCTTAGAGCCGATCTCCATATTTGTGAGTCCTCAAAGAAATCATCAGGCTGAATTCCTGCAAGGACAAAAATGTGTTAATAAACTAAGACCCCTACATTATGTGAATAAAAATTTTAAAAGCAAAACAAAAGGGAAAAAAATTTCAAAGAAAAAAAATATAATCTCCTGAAGATCCTGATAAAGGGAACTGTGTCGGGCAAAAACAGAAAGATAAAGAGAAAACAACAAGAAATGCACTTTGAAACGATACTTTCCTCGGAGTTCAAGCTCTGCTGAGCTCAAATCAGAGACAAAGGATCTGTTCTGAATGGGAATCCAGCGCTTGCTGATGGTCCCACTTATACACGAGACAAGGTGCTGATAATATGCTGGGACATCATGTCTTTCATTGCAAAGTGGTACTGCACCATGCTTACTATGGTAAAGAAACAAAGCAGAATATTCACATCATTATGGCTACTAATTTATAAGTTAGTGGGAAAATATCCAGAAAATAAAAATCCCACTAAACCTCAAAAACCACCCAATGGCACATAGCTATCAATAAAACCAAAAGAATATCTATGCAACATTATTAGTAGCATCCTTACAGAGAAGTATGGCAGTGGGCATCCACAGTTTTCTGCCAGATGAAAGTCTCATCCTGCTGAGCTATAAGGGTCCAGCAGATTTTCTCTGTGACCTCTTGCAAAGGTGTCAGGATGTTTCTCTTCTTCATGCGCGGTGAACTTCCACGTGTCTTGCTTGTCAGCGAGGTTAAAACAAAGTAACCTCCAGGCCTGAGAACTCGATCTACTTCAATAATGAACTTGCCATCTGTTTTATTAACCCAAACTGTTAGAAATGTAAATCAAAACTTTTTAACAAAGATTGCTACCCATGATTTGTGAAGTTTGCACATCTATAACAATATGGACCAAATTATTAGAGATCTCATGGATAAATAAGAGAACAGATTAATGCCTATACTCTGATCCGTTAGTTCACAATTTTTATCTTGCTTACACCTTGTTGCATTAGGAAATAATCAACTATTCTCTAGTGGAATAACCTATAATAATCAACTTCTTTCCTTAGACACCACAGTGCATCCATAGAATGAACAATCCAACTATGCAGCAATATTGTCTTTAATCTCAAATACAAAAAGGAGATTTGACAGTGTCATAGAAGTTTTACAACATTGTTATATCAAATCAAGTCATTCAACCTCCGGCCGCCAGTAAAGAGCAGCACAGAGAAAAATGAATACGCGCCATAAAACAGAAGGCAGAGTGGCAACTATATATACCTGAGCCTATTATCATAACAAATTTGTGACACCACAAATGAAGCCACCACATGATTATCAGGAGATATGCCAGAAGTGTAAAACACCAGGAATACCTTTCTCGTCCCAAACAATACCACATTGGGCACAATGAACCATGTCAAATGACAATGATGGATATGGAAGTTGACGTGAAACAAAGTTTCCAATCATTGCCGGTAGACCTCTCTCCAGAGCGAGCTGTACTTGACTGCCAGTTGCTTCATATGCCGCAATACATAGAGGCATTAACTTCAGTGATACTAAATGAGCTCCAAAGCTGCCGAATCCACATCCAATATCTAATATACTCCGCACCTATTAATTAGCCAACAATGGTTAAAAACTACCCTACACTCTGCTGCACTTCAAAAGAGCACAAAAAAAGAGAAAACTTGACATGTCTGCTATGCTGCTCATGAACTACTAGGAAACTGTATACAACAACAATCTCTCGAAAAGAAATTGTTTTAGACTAAGGTTGCTCAAGACACTACTGAAACTAAACATAAAGTACAAAGAAGAATTGACTTCTTTTCAGATAAACTTTATTGTTTTTAAAAGTAATGTTGCTCCAGAAGCTACTGACACTAACCATAGAATTCAAGAAAGACTTACACCAGCTTGAAGAAATTCAGAGTCACTTCCTAACCCAATCATCTCTGCAATCTGGCGGGCATAATCTTTAACACCATCAAAGATCAATCCTTCATCAGAGTGGAAAGCGATTTGATTCTCTTCCAGTAACATCAGCCTATAAGATTGTATTTTTTGTAAAAATCCCATAAGAATTTCATTACATCTAAATAACCTATAATGACAAATGTGTTAAAGAGACCCTGATTGCATCTTGGAATTCATCAAAAGTTACCTCTTGGTCATGCTTCCAGAAGAAAGAAATTGGTCTTTGGTTATCCTCACATTTCCGCTCCATATCACATCTCGACCAGTTGGCCACCTGAGGGGGATCTTATAGTCCTTTGGAGGCCGAACCAGACACCGTTCTCTTGGTCTTGACATTTCACAGTGGCGATCAAATTCCTCCCCATCCTTAAACCCAGCCAACGAATTTGCAGTAACATTGTAACAAGGCACAACGTGTTCTCTTTCTCTGCCACAAAATCGAAGCTCGTTTTGGCCACTAGCTCCTAAGGAGAGAGCCCTCAGCTCCAAAAAATCAACAGCTGCCCGGTCTTTCAGCCTTCGATAACTTGAAAAAATATCAGGCACTGGATTGGATGTTGAAGATTCATACGCACTAGAAGAAGTAGACCCTAAAATTGCGATCAGCGCAAGCACGCAAATGAGGCATAAAAGCAACCAACTAAGCCGAGGTTTAGGGCCAAGAGTAGCAAACAGTTTGTTGAACAAGGGGCTTCTCATATCCAAATTTGCTGACCAATTGAGCCCTCGAAATCCACCAAAAATGACGTTTCACTCAACCCCTAAACCTCTCAAAAGCATAGAAAGCAGCCTTCTTTCCACACCTGTGGTCATATTATATTGAGAACGATCTATATATAAAGGAAAAGAATCAGGATTTCTAACTGCCAATAACGATTCTTCACCAATTCGCAGAGAATTTCCAGTGACTAGACAAAATAATCAGATCAACCACCTGCATTGAAAGTCAATACAACAAACGAAAATAGAAGTCAACATCGCATTCAACTAACGGTGATTTCGACATTTCTCCGAAAAGAAAGCACCCCAAATTAAATTAAATTAAAATAAAATAAAAAAAGAAGAAAAGAAAGAAACAGATCAGATCAAAACGATCCGAGCGAGCGAGAGGCGCATTTCAAGATCCTGAAATGAAAATAAAGATCTGCCAGATAAAAAGAATACAAAATGGAAGGAAGAAAATTAGGGCTTTTGATTGATGGAAATACCCGTTAAGTTATTGTTCGTCCTGCCTCCCAGACAGTCCAAGAGATTCTAAAGGCAAAGTGTACACGCACAGTGAAAACAGGAGGAAGAGTGCAACCAACAGAGAGAGAGAGAGAGAGAGAAAGAGAGAGTGTGTGTGTGTATGTGCGTGCGGGCGTTAGAGAGAGAGAGAGCGAGAGGAAGAGTACAAGATACATACAAATAACTCCAAAACAAATCATATCGTTTCTTTGTTTTAATTAAATTAAAATAATTACGAAATTAATAATTTAATCAATTTAATGCACGTTTTCTTTTATTATTTAAACTTTCATTATCTTCATTATTATACACACTTATCATAACTATAATTAATTAATTAATTAATTTACTATAATTTATTTTTAAAAAATATATTATTATCATTATTATTATGTTTTAGAATATTTCGTTCTATATATAGTGGGGGTGAAGAAATAACTAATTTTATCTAATAATAAATTGATGTCTAAATCACTATTCTTAGACCGTTAATCATGATTTTAATTGTCAAAAATCACTTCATTTATTGTTAAGGTGAAGTGGGTATTATAGATAGAGAAGAGAAAAAAAAGGGCCCCGCCGCCGTTTGACTTTTTATTTTAAATTAAAATTAAAAAAAGGGCGAGTGGCAAAATAGAATCGCAGTGGTTGCGATCCAAAGGACAACGACCCCGTCGCGTCCTTCATGTCAGTAGTTGAAATTTAAGATGTTTTTGTTTTTGTTTTTGCCTTTGCCTGGTTTCTATTCTCCACAAACAGAAAAGTTGCCATTTATCCTCTTTTTTTTTTCTTTTTTTTTTTTTTTAAGACAAAGTCAAAAACATAATGAAAGAGACGTCGTACCTGGCCGCATGCTAACATAAAATGTCATGGACAGATTAATTGTAATAGAATATCCACCAACTCCCAACAACTCGTCCATTCACATGGTCAACCTTTAAAATAAAACTTCGCAGTGTCGATGAAATCGACAAAGTATATTATTGGTAATGATTAAATTATTGGATCAAGTTAACTTTTAATGATAAATGTCAAAATACTATGAAATTTGTGAAAACCTTACACACATTTGATAATACAATTTGATACAAAAAATCAAGATATATACCTACCTAATGAATATTTTTTGAGATTGTAGTTAGATTGATGATTTGATATATATTTTTTTTATATTGATTTGACTTCACTAATATATTTTTTATAATGATTTGACTTCAAATCCCTTCCTTAATACTAGTTTTAGTAAATTTAGGCTTTTGTGAGGGTTTAATGCAAAACTTTAAACTCATTAATATTAAAATCAAATTAAAAAAATTATTAAATTCAACAATACTCAAATCAATATCAATACTTTGGTAAGTGAATCCTTTTTATAAAAAGGTTAATTAAGGATGATAAGAAGTAACCTTAACTTCAACTTATAAGTATAATGACTACTATATATATATATATATATAACACTTCTTTTTCCTTAAAAAAAAAAATTACTCTAAATGTTTGAAGTTCCCAATTTCATCTTAAGATCTACTAGTCTATGATACTGAGAGGGAAGCGAATTATTATCACACCCCTTAAAAACACTGATAACTTAAGCTAAAGTATTCTACTTCTTTAATACTTTTGCGCTCGTCAATACGCAGGTATGTGAACAACTTCAACCTTTTCTTAAAAACGAACTCTTTTTCAGATTCGACTAAGGTAGATTTATTGTTACCTACTAATCACAATAGTCCCCAAAGTCACTTTTCAGACACCTTGTCTATTAGACAGATCAGATGTTTTTGATTAGGTCTTCTTTAGGTATGGGTTCGATGATACTTTACCTGCGTTCACAACTCAATTCAAAATACAAAATATAAATCAAAGTAAGGACACAAGAGATTTACGTGGTTCCGTCAATGTGACGTACGTCCACGGTGGTAGGGATTCTTCCTCTATTGAGACAATCCATTATACTTGAGAATACCAGTATGGTACTCTCGATGTTCACAATATAGTTACAATGGATGTCTTAATCCTTTGTTTCTTTCACTATTGCAAATACAAAGCAAGTACAATACAAAGAGTGTTACTTACTGTGTCTACCCTTCTTCTAACTTATCTTGCCTCTATTGAATTGAATAGGTTGCTTCACTGCCGCTTAGAAGTCCACCATAACACTCTCTAATCTCTTTTGAAGAAATCTAGAAATACGTTGAGTTCTTTCCAGTGCTTCACCAAATTCCTTCTCTAGGTTATTTCATACAACTCCTGCTTTCACCGTCTCACGGTTTCACGGCTTGCACTCACGCTTCTGGTCTGCCGTTTCACGTCTCATGCCCTGCCTCACACTTCTGATCAGTCACGCCGTTACATGTTCTGGTCTCACGCCATTGCACGTTTTGGTCTCATGCCGTTGCACGTTCTGTTCTCACGCCGACGCACGTTCTGGTCTCACGCCTCACATACGTTTCTAGTTTGCATCTGCTTTGCTGGTCTTACGCGTCATGCACGTTTCTGGCTTGCATCCGCTTCGCTGGTCTCACGCCTTACGCACGTTTCTAGTTTTCTTCTCTTTGTGGTTGCACGGATTTCTGCTCTTTCGTTTCTCTCCAATGTTGGCTCTCCCAGTTCTATTTTTCACGTTGGCTCTCCCAGGGGTCTGGTTTTCACGTTGGTTCTCCCGGTTGTCTCTTTTACACGTTTTGCTCTCCTGGTGGTTGCTTTCTCACATTTTTTCTAGTGTGTGCATTTCTCTCTTACAGTGGTGGCTTTCTCTCTTACGGTGGTGGTTGTTTCTATCTTTCGATGGTGTGTATTTCTTTTTCTTTTTCTCTCACGATGGCGTCTTTTTCTTTTTCTTTTACGGTGGCATCTTTTCTTTTTCTCTCCCGGTGGTGTGTATGTTATGTTTTGCTTTCCCGGTTGTCTTCTCTTCCACGGTTTCTCTTTTCTTCCCTTACAGTAGGTGTGTGTCGGCTTTGCTCTCCCAATGGTGTGCATCCTCTTCTCTTACCGTGAGTCACATAGTTTCCTTCTAGCAGGTGGTGTCCTCTCTTTTGCCGTTGGTTACACAATTTTCCTTTAGCTGGCCAAGGTCTCCCTTGCCGTCTAAGGTCTCTTTGCCGTGTTGTCTCCTTGTTGTCCAGCCGATGGTTTCTCTCTTGTTGTAGGGTTTTGTCTCACCAAGGTCTCTCTTGTCGTTGGTGTGTTTTAGTCATGTATTCTTGTTTTGTTGTCCACCCACACTTATGTCGTTTAAGGTCTTGGTTTATATACTCTTTTCCATAAAAACCCTAGTAGGGCTTACTATATTGTGATTTACTTTCTTGTCCCTCCATGTGGCTTCAAATTACTTGCATACTTAAATCTAGTTAACAACAATTACAACCCATACAAAGCTGTGGGAACAACAGTGTTACCATATTATCACCTTTCTTTTATTTACAATTAATTACTTGTAAAAATTATTGCTTCCCTTTGATAAAAGTTCAATTGCTTGGCACTTTTAGCCTATAGTGAAATAAGACACATTATATTTTTCATTAGGCTCAAATAAATTAAAACTATTATAGTTAATAGTTTATTATAATGTGTACATCAAAGCACATAATAGTTTCTAGTTTCTTTTTTCAATTCTTCCTTTTTTTTTTTGTTTTGTTAGATTATTAAGTGATTTGCTAAAAGGAAAATTTTTAATTTAACTTAAAAAGAATAAATGTTAAAAAAAAACTTTATTATATTTGACTTAAAGGATTCAACCACCTTGTTGCCCAAGGAAATATATTACTTAGATTCATTCCATTATCCTCTATATTATAAAAGACTCCCCATTTAAAATTTAAGAAATCAAAATTTTTGTTTAACTTAAAAAAATAATTGTAAAAAAAAACTCAATTATATTTGACTTGAAGGATTTAACCTCTTTGTGGCTTCATGGAACACATTACTTAGATTCATTCCAATTGTCCTCTTTATTACAAAAAGCTCTTTACTTAAATTTTAAAAATCAAATTTCTGTTTAACTTAAAAAATTGTTAAAAAAACCCTTAATAATATTTGACCTAAAGGATTTAATCTCTTTGTTACCTAATGGAACACACTACTTAGATTGATTCCAGTTGATCTCTATTGCAAAAGACTCTTTACTTAAAATTTAAGAAATCAAATAATTATAAAGGAAATTTTTCACTTATAACATTTTGGTTTTTAGAATCATAACTTACACCCTAATTATAAATACTCATTTTAAGGTATTAATACCTAATATTTTTGATAACTTAGAGCATAATAATTATAAAAAAAAACAATCAATCCAAAAACTTAAGGTTTTAGGTTATGCTTAAAAATATATCATATATTATACTTTTAATATGCCATTTTACATAAAAACCTAACTTACTTAGACTAGAAATGTAAACAAACTAAACTCACTTAGGTTTAAAGTATGAATAAACTAAAAATTCATAATGAATTCACAATTAAATGTGAGGGTAATATGATTCAAACTCATGATCACTTGATTATGAAGGCTTTAATACCATGATAAAAGTTATGATAAAACCTATAAGCTAAGAGAGAGAAAGAATGAGAAAATAATTTTTATATACAAAAGGATTTATAAAATAAAGAAAGAGTATTAGGAAAAATTAATGATATCATTACCAAATTATATGAAAAGAGATTCATGCATATCCTTGATATTATTAGAATATATCTATACAATAAACTTAAACTTTATATAGGACTGTAGACTAGAATCCAACAATATTGTACTAAAATTATGAGATTATAATAAAAAACTATAGGATTCTAACATTCATCCTTAAATTTAAGGTGGTAATGCAATCAACTTGAGTTTAAAAACCATATTAAAGAACCACTTAGGTAGACAAGCTTTTGTGAAGATATTAATAGTCTGATTAATAAAAGTAACACAAATTAAAAAAATAATATTTTGCATAATATGTTGACAAACAAAATGAATCATTCTTAATGTGTTTGGTTTCCTTATGAAATATATCATTGTGAATAATTTGAATGGAACTATAATTGTGATAATGAATAAATATGGCTATAAAGTGTATAATATCTATATCTTATAAAAACCATTAGAGCCATAAAATTTCAAATGTAGTGTTTGTAAGAGTATGATATTCAACTTTAGTATTAGATCAAATAATAACTATTTATCTCTTATTACACTAAGAAATAAGTTAATTCCTTAATAACAAACAATATCTTATTATATCTGTCTATAAGATCTCTTACTTAATCACCATCAGAATATACAACTCAAGTGATGATTTAATAAAGAAATAAAGCTTATGAAATATAATTCAATAAATTGATTAACCATATGTAACAAGAATAATGTGTAATAAGTATTAAACTAATTTGATAATAAGAATTGACATAGTAGAACATATGTAATGAAGAACATAGTTCCATGAATTGACTGACTATATGAAGCTTATATGATGATTTAGTTTATTCCTACTCCTCAAGTGATGATCTAGTAAAGACTAAATCTTAAGAAACATAGTTCCCTTGACATAGTGAAGAATATGAAGAACAACATTAAAGTGAGTAAACTAAGGTGCTTCCATGAATTAACTAACCTTATGTATAGTATAAGCAATGTTTGATCAGATAACAGTGAGATATACTAAACTTCCAACAAGTTGTTGATAAAGAGTAAGATTCTTCAATGATGTGTCATTAGAGGAAGAAAATTTGACATTGTACTCCAGATAAATTTTGTTATCGTCATCTTTGTTTGTGAGCAAATTTAATGTGTGTTTGGATAAAGATAAAACAATATTTGTAACATTAAAAGAAACTTCTATAATTGTGTAAGCTAAGTCTTTCATTTTGAACTATTGACTGAGATACTTCTTAAGATTATTAACATTATAGAAACCACTTCTTATGATAATTATATTATCAATATAAATTAAAAGATAAATGATTCCTTTGGCATTCTTGCAAACAAACAAAATAGTATTATAAGAACTCGAAGAAAAGCCAAATTAATGCATAATAGTACTAAATTTTGTAAAATATGCCTAGGATGTTTGTTTATAGAATGCTCAATAGAAATGATAAATTTTATTAGAAGGATGGTTATATCTAGATAGAGGGCATCTGAAAAAGCTTTCAATAACAAATTATAGTAACTACTAATAGATTCCTAATTAAGATGATCTAAGTCACAAAAGCAAAAGTCTCTTTATATTTAATCTCATATTGTTAAGTAAAGTTTTTGGCTACTAATTGAGTTTTGTACCACTTCATAAATTTTTATCTCAATCTTGTAAACCTAATTTTAACCAATAATAGATTTACCAAAAGGTAACTCAACCAAAGCCCAAGTATAAGTATTTAATAAGTCTATAATTCTTTTACCATTGTTCGTTGCCAAAGAGGGTTAGTGTTGGCTTCTTGATAAGCTTGAGGTTTATATAAAGAAGCAATAATTATATAAACAATAAAATCTTTAGAATGGGAAGGTAGTTTACTTACTCAAGAAGAATGACAAATAGGTAAAGGCTTAAAAGGAGACTTGATAGAAAACACTAGATCTATAAATAAGAAAGATACTTTAAGATTGATCAATGATGTTCTTATTAAACTTATATCTAAGTTAGAAGGAAAATAATCTATAAAAGGAGATTGAAATGAAATTTAATACTTTATAACGTCTAATATGAATCCAACATAAGGATTAGTAAAGAAAGATTATGAGGAAGTATTTAATTAAATGAGGAAAGAGAAGAAAACATCTTATTTTCCCAAAAAATAAAGTGATGAGAAACTCAAAGAACAAAGCAAGCATAGCCAAAGACTTGAAGACATTGATATGTAGGTGATGTGTTATAAAATTGCTTAAAATGAGATATATTTTTAATATTTTGGGATAAAATACAATTAATGGTGTATACAATAGGACAAAAACTTCTTTCCAAAAAACGATCAAGGCAAATGGTAAAAATAAAAAGGGCTTAAATTATATATGAAATATGGTAATGTTTTCATTTAACTTGCCTATTTTATTGAGAGGTATTAAAACATTAGTATTGAAGAATAACACTAGTCTAGAAAAAAAGCTATAAAAATTTTGAATCTTTGTATTTCATAGCATTATTATTATGAAACAATTTTATCATTTAATAAAATTAAGTTATAATCATAGGAAAAAAATGAAAATAAACATCAAATAACTTAAAACAATTCTTTATAAGATAAAGCCATGTGTAACGCGAATAATCATTCATAAATATTAAAAAGTATCATGATCCACCTATAATATTAATAGGAGAGGGTGTAGAGTGAGAAATATGATCAAGGTAAGAATGCCAAAGTGTAAATGAAACTAACATAATATAATGAGTAGGTAATCGATTAAAAAGTTTTAAAGAGATGAATTAAAATAAGTATCTAATTTTAGGATTAATCTTAAGTATATAGCCAATTTATGGACCTTATACATGACAACTAGTAAAAGAGAAACATAAGCCAAGACCAAAATCACATAATTAACCCATAAAAATAAGTTTAAAGTAAGATTGGAAACTAAGAAGGTATTATATATAATTGAGTTAAAAGTTGAAATATAACCAATATGATTAACATGTATTTGACAATTGTTAGTAATATGAATAATTAGTACATAAAAAGTCACTTATTTTGATCAATAAAATGTGTAATCAAAGGTTATATGATTACAAAATCCAAAATCAAAAAATCAAGATTTTTATTTACTTGGAACAATTGACAAGATATAGAATGGAAGTACCATGTGTAATTAAGGCTCATTTGAAAGTGTGAAGTCAATTTGGATTAAAAAAGCCTTAAGGTTAATGGATGAACCCTCAATGTTAGTATTGGTAATAGTAGCTTTATGAAACTTATCTTTAAAATTATTTTGTTGATTAAGATTAGATAATTTAGAATGTTGTTTGTTAAGGTTAAACTTATCACATTTTAAGATATGATGACTTGATTTATGACAGTATCAATAATTTACCTTATGCTTCATAAGAGAAAAAAAGGTGAATAAGATAGTATCAATAGGTGTTGTAAGGTGATAAGCCCTCATGGTAGCTAAGTTATTTTCTTCAAAAATTAATTCATTAACCACACTTTCCAATGATAGTAATTAATTAGGATGAAGCAAAAAAGCTTGCATAAGTTCATAATCATCATAGAGACCTATAAGAAACTATGTAATCCTCATTCTATCTTTATATTATTAGAAGGATAATCTCATGTAGATTTAAAAAGTTTCAATTGGTTTCGTATAAGATGCATTTAAGAAAGAAAGATATTAATGGACTGACCTAACTGATACCAATATGTAACATAATAGGTAAAGTATCATAAAGCCAACAAATCCTAAGCTTGATAATTGGAATACATGTATTGCAAAACTATATAAAAATCTTGTGATTATTGCTCTACCATTCATCAATCCATTCAATTAATTTCTTAGATGGTTCCTCTTTTGATATAGTTGGTTTTGGAAAGTCTCCATTAACTTAATGCTAAAGTTTACACCCCATAAAAAAATCACCCATCTTTGGGGATTAAAGAACATAATTTATCCTGTCTAAGATAATGTTTATAGGTATGGAAAATTCATATTTCTCTATATTAACAAAACGTATAATGTCAAATAGTGATAAAAAATACAAAGTCAGATATAAGACATACCAAAATAAGCCTTAAGAACTAATTTGATTTAGTTAAAAATCAATTCAATAATGGTTGAAATGAATTGTTAAAGTTATGAACTAATTTTATTAATATGTACTAATGTTATTGTCAAATGATGAAATGACAAACACATGTCATTATTATGGCTAACACATGGAAATGATGTGCCTAACATATGAAAATGACAAAGTTGACACTTGGTGCACTAAAAAAAAAAAAATGATGATGATAATAAAAATAAACTTGGAAGACCAAAGATTGATAATAATAACAGAAGGTGGATGATGTAATAGATAAAATTTGATAGTAAACTATTTCAATCTCTTTAAAAATAAAAAATAAAAAATTCTTCTTTTTAAGTGAAAAAGCATAAGCAAAGTTTTGATACCATATTAAGAAGTCAATTAATAAGAAATGAATAACATATGATTAGGATATATATGTATAATGAACTTAAACTTTATACATAACTATATATCATAATAAAACAACATTTTATTAAAATTTAATGGTTTTAATACAAAGCTACAAAATTCTAACAATAATTTTTATGTTTATATGTTAACAAAAGATAGAGTTTTATAAATAATAACTATAATTTCTTTACTAATATAACCTAATTTTTTTAATATAACATTTTAAAAATGTAAATTACAATAAATGGAAAAAATTTTTACTATCTTTTAAAATAAGCCAAATTCAAAAAAAAAAAGAAAACCAATAATTAACAATTATTGTTTACTGTAATATTCTTTTAGAATAAACTATAATTTTAAACATTGAATATGTATAAAGTCATAGTGCATAACTACTAGCACTTATTAACTTATATAGCAATTTTCATGTTCTATACTTAAATAAAACTTGCATAATCTTGTATGTTAAATGACCTTTGAGGGGCAAAACAATAAGTAAAAACAATATTAGTTAACATAGGAATAAAATTGAACAACCATAAGTTATTGAAACAAACTAATGTTTTCTAGAGATATTATACAAAAGAACGCCTTAAATAAGAAAAGAGCTAAAAAAAAACAATTTTTGTTTGGTTATTGCAAAAAATGGATTGAAAGGCCAAATGATAAAGAAAAGTACATATGTAAAATGGGTTGTGTTATATTTGATATGAACATTTTTTAAGCAATTTTATTGTTTTATATTATACAATAATACAATTCACTTATATGTTATGTCATATTGTACTATACTTAAAAATTTGGACAATAATTACAACACAACCCGCTATAAATTCAAGTGTTATAGGTTCATATTGTGTTGCATTTTTTGTGATTTCTCAAACTTAATTCAAATTTTATTAAATTAGATCTTTTAGACAAAAAAAAATTCTATTTTTTTTAAAAATTAGTTCATAAATAAATAGATATGCCATTCAAAATAAATAAAATAAATAATTTAATTAAATAACTCAAAATTTATATTTTTAGTATGAAACATGGTATCAAAAATAAAAAATTACAACTATTAAATTTTTAAATTTAACAAAGAAAATAAAATACATACAAAAAAAACTTTACATAAATTTTAATTAGTAAAATTCAAATTGTAATTAAAATCATTAGACTTGATTAATCTATTTTTCATCTTTATTTATTAATGATGCAACATAGATTCCTTTATTTTTAATGTATTATTGGCATCCAACCAATCTTTTATACATGTAATATTTCAAGTTTTTTTTTTTTATCTTCAACTTAATTCTTTATCATCTTAAACTCTTTCTTTTACACTGAAAGTACATTTTAATGAAACTATTAACATTGAAGGGGTTAATATATCCATACCATAGTAGAAAGCACAAGATCTTGCAATTTTATTTCCACTAAGTTAAAATGTTAAAGTTATCTATATCATCAAAATCCAACTTAATAGAAAAATAATGCGAAAGTTCATTAAAATTGCTACAATATAAACTTTTGTTTCTTTGCACCTAATAAAGTAGTCTATAATGAAGAACTACTAGTAATAGTAGATTGAGATGAACTTTTATTACCATAAAATAAGGATTAGATTCAACCAAGAATGGGATAAGCATAAATTTTATCCTTTCTAGTTTTTACAATATAATTCTAAACCTTTAAAGGTTCTTATTTCAATCCTAAACGTTTGTATTTTATTACAATTAAGAACAACCATTGATAGAAAATGGTTAAACTGTTAATTCGTTCATTGACAATATGAAATGCCAATAAAATAATTAAAATATGCATCACATATATATTCCCCTATAAATCCATTACTTTAAAACATTAGCCCTTAATTTTAACCCTAATTTTTTCCTCTAAATTGCTACTTTTTCCTTTTGTCTCCATGTACACTTACCATTTTTCAAAAATATTGGTACAACCCCTACAAACTTCTTTATAACATCTAATTAGAGTTAATAATTGGCATACATCATCAAACTTGTAATTTTACTTTGCTTCTCAAGAATTTTCAATGGTTGAAAATATTATGTTATGTAATGGGTTAAAATGTTTATCAATCTTATATGTTAGGATTAATGTTTGTGATTATAGGTTTACATGATTAGTTGTCACCTTAAGTTATCTAGCTTGGTATCATGATATGTATGAAATGTGCTTATTTAATTAAACTTGTTTGGTGTTTGTTTAATTAAAAGTGTTCGATATTAATATTTTGTGATTGTTTATCTCAATGGAAAGGCTTTGCTATTTAAGATTGAAGAATTTTTGTATTTGTTATTTGATAGTATTTTGAATTCTTTTGTATTTATTTTTTAAAAAGTGATAATTTCATATTTGCAATGGAAAAATTAGAGATGTTGGCACCATATGTTATTTTATACTTATTTTGCTTAAAAAATATTAAATCTTGTTTGTTTATGCTTACTTGTTACTTGGTATGCTTTTAAAAATATAGACTTTATTTATTTTTTGTTTATTCAAAATGGATGAATATGATACGACAATGGTAATGTATCATAATGAGGTCTCATACATAAACTACACATTTATTAAGAAAAGGGTTATGTAGAAAAAAGAGCTATTTTAAAGTTGATAGATTCAACAATTGGAATGTATAAACTATAGTGATAAAAGAGTTAGGTTATCCTAATTTTAAGTAAGTATATTACAAGATTCCAATGAAACATTTACATGAAGATCTTAAAGTATTAAAAAAAATACATCATTATTATTAAAGCTGGTGAAATTATTTTGAAACATAAGGAGATTGAAGTGTTTGTTACTCACAATAAGGAAGCAAATATACATAAAAGTAATGATAATTTAAGAAAATATGGTGTTGTTAAGTTAAAGGTGGTAAAGACCTCGATTTTACATAAGAAGATTATGAGTATTAGAATAATGAAAGCCAAGATGATTAGAAAAGTATCAATGATAAGACAAAGCATAAAGTCAATTAAATGATATAACTTATATTGATAATGTTACATTAACTAGCATTGATTAAGATAATATGGTGAAGGCTAAAGTCATTTACATGATAGATAGGGAGACTAACTTAGAGACTAGTAAAAAGATTGATAAAGAAACTAAAACTAATTTTAGAAGTGATGTTGAAAGGCTAAAGAATACATTAAAAGCACAATGAAAGTATGGCTATTAACTAACAATAATGATTTAAAATCAAAGAACATAAAAGCAAATTTAAGGAAATTTAACTAAGGGTAAAAAGATGAGAAAGAAACTCTTATGCATAATATTATAATGAAAAGGGAAGGCACTAAGGGTAATAATAAAGGTGATGTAAACATATTTAAAGATATAGATTATGGTGAAAATAGATATGTTACAAACTATTTTGAGATTAGTGATTATGACAAATTTAAAACCAATGTTGGTAAAGATCATAATTATACGATGAGAAGAAAAAGAAAATTTCTAGTCTATAACCTAAGACAAGTGAAACTTGAGTTAGTGCTCTTTATGTTATTTGAAAATATGAACATATTTAAAGGGACATTTGTTAAACATGCATTGAAAGAAAGAATTGAGTTTTATTATATAAAGAACCACAAACATTTTTAATAGCCAAATTTAAAAAGAATATATATTTATGGAAGATATTAGTTAGATATATTAAAGAACTAAAAAATAGGTTAACCTATATGATTACAATCCTATATTCAACAATAACAAGGTATTTACATCATGGTTGGCAACTAATTTCTTCGATGACTTAGGCATAATATGCAAAATGTCATTGGAAAAAATTAAAAAGATAAGTTTTATAGACCAAGAAATTTAGTAATTAAAAATATAAGAAGAGATACTTGCAAAGAATCTATAAAATTACAAGACTAAAAATAATGAAACTTATAGATATAAGGCCTACATTAGAAATTCTCACTCCTTTGTGCTAAACAAAAGAGTTATGGAATACATGTCTTTGCTAATTTGACAAAAAAAATTTAAAAAAATACATAAGGAATTAACATTTTACATATTATTTTGAGAATATGTAACTTCTACAAATGAAGTAAAGTTTCATGCTAAGAGAGCATAATTGAATAAAAAGACCCACAAGCTCATGATTATATGTTAAAGATATACAAAAAGAAATGGTGTAAGATGTTTTTCAACCTTGCCCTTAAATGTAACATTGTGGACAATAACTTTTGTGAAGTATTTAATTGAAAGATAGTATTTGTTAAAGTAAAGACAATAATTTTTATACTTGAACATATTCATATTTATGTAATGAGTAGAAAAGATTAAAAGAAATATAGATTTGATTTCAAGAGTAAATGGTGACATAAGAAGTGAAATTAAACTAAAGGTCAAATAATGTTAAAGAAAGTTATCTTTGTGAATTGGAATGGAACAATGGTGAAGGGTATAAAATTAAATATAAAAGAGATAGGTAAGTTATTAAATTGGATAAAATGACATACTTATAGAATATAAATGTTCCCAAAGATTCCTTGCTTATATGCTTTGTGAGCAATAAACAATAAGAATAAGTATCTTACAAACTACACTTTCTAATGGTTAAAGAAAAGTGATAAATAGGTCAAAATATACGAGCACATGATGTAAACACGAAGTGGGGAGAAATTTGTGTAAGTGATAAGGAAAGAGGCAACATTGCTACTTCCATTTCAAAGGTTTTATGGAATATTAAGAAAAAGAGAGATGACTAAGAAATTCAACCATTATATCACGTAGGAAAATGAAAATTACTTGTTAATTATACATGAAAGAAGTACATAACAAAAGTATTTAGCTACAAAAATAAAGGTCAACTAATTAAAGAAAATTAAGAAGCACAATAACCAAGTACATCCAATTCTAAACTACTTAACTCTAATTAAACCTAACAACATGATTTAGCCATTTAAATTGATAGCATGACTAATCATAATAAGCCATTAAGCACTAATGTTGACCTACAATAAATAAGTGACCATTTTTATGTTCATGTTAAACAAAGTGGCTTTGTAGTTGGTAGAACTAATAAAATAAATATTAAAATTATATTATAATATTACGTAATATGAAGTGGTTTATTTGGTGACAAATTTGGTATTTAAATGTCTTATTTTGAAAATAAAAGAAAAGAAAATGAAGTAAAGAAAACTAATTGCTTCCAAATCTAAATTAAAAAAAAAAGTAATAAAACCAAATTTAAACCTATTCTTCCACCTGTTAAGAAGAATATAAGTGTTGTCCCTCCATCTAACACAAATGATGCAACAAGACAGCTAAATAAAGCCATATTTACTCCTACCCCTACAAATTGCACAAGGAAAATGAGTATTAAAAATACATAATTATTCTTTTTATGGTTTTGTATTAGTACTTATCTTTTCTTTCCTTTTAATGTCTAATAATCAAATCTTGTTTTAATATTGCCTTGAAAAAGATCAAGTTGACATTCTTGACACCAAAATTCCAACATAATAAAGTCATGTCACAATCTCCTTAAATCTTGGTGTGTCACAACATGTTGAAACCAATTTAAGCCAATTAAATAATCTAAGATATATGTGAAGCTTTAATATTATTTCACCATAATGGTTATTGGTTATTACTTTTTGTTAACTTATTCTTTGATCATTCTTTCTATAATTATACTAAAATCTAATTAATTATTCACATGAAAAATTTTTACAATAAATTGATTTAGCTATCTTACCTTTATCTTTTTTCAATGAATAGAACAAGGTATCTTTTTATAGTTATAACTTTACTTTTTTTATTGCAAATCTTCATTTATTTAGTTGGATGTTATTTTCATTGGCAATTTTTTTCTCATACATCTATTGGTTTGATAAAATAAATGCATTTAACTTTGCTTACCTTTCTTTTTTTTTTAATGCAAGCATGTTATTTAAGAAATTATACCTAAAAAAAAATTATGTTCTCATTTTTAATTTGCTACAAAACCTAAATACTCTAAATAGTGATGCCATTTACGAGGAATTTGATATGATATATTCTCTTAGGATAATTTGTTATACCTTGTCTTAAACAACTTATAAAGGACCTATCTATACAAGTAAATGTGTCTGCCCTTATAATAAAAGAAGTAATGAGTTCTATTTATGTTTGTAATATAAACTAATTTGTTACTAAGTTCACCAACAATATTATGATATCTTCCATAGGCAATTTACTCCTTCAATAGTTTTAGATTGAGCTATTTTGGCTCCTAAAGAAGTCTTCTTTAGTAAAAGTGACATAAAAAAGGATATAAAACTTAACCAAGAAAAAACGAATAGAGGATGGCTAAAAGTAAACAAAAATTTAATGGCAAGCTTCAATAAAGAAGATTTGAGTCCTTCATATAATTGAATTAGTCCCTACTTGAGTTTCTAATAGCCATAAATGTATAGAAAATAATGTACCATTGATGTCATCTAGTGCAAATTTAAAATACAACTTTATAATTTTTGATTAGTGATTTTATATCCTTTTAGTTTAGATACTTTAAGTTATTTATTTATGCTAACATCAATATAAATCATAGTTGAAGTAGTAAAAAGAGTGACAAAGTGGCTGCAAACCAAGTTACTAAACTAAAATGGCAATGAGCATATCTTATTTAACTTATGTTTTATTATAAATGTAAGGCACTAAAGTTGCTTTTTACCTAATCTTTCAAGCACAACATACAATATTTACCTTTTGGTTGCTTTTAAATCTTACTTTTGTCTCATTTACTAGAAAATTGCTACAATAATCAATACATATAATATCATTATGTAATATAATAATAACATTTCAATCATCTAACTAAATTGGTTATTATTTTTATGTTATGTAATTTGACAACTATTTTTAAATCTCTTCTTAATAACTACACATTAGTCATTACAGATGTTGCATGGTCTACTAACTTAATTATATTCTCTCTTATGGTTACTACATATTGAAGATCAATTGTTATTGAATGCTCTTTTTTTTTATTGTTCACTAGTAGGCATTATCATAAGAAATATTCAATGCAATTTCTTTCCTCATAGCAATAGTAAAGCTTATTTTTGTTCATGTTTAATCCCAAGAAATATTCACTGCAATTTCTTTCCTTAAAGTAGTAATAAAGCTTATTTTTGTTCTTTTTTTTATTATCATTCAAATAGCTTATACTTTTCAATGACATGACTTTCACTACATATTTTTAAATTTTGACCCTTCAAATTTTATGAAATTATCCTTGATTAAAATATGCTTATTAGTTAAGAAAAATGATAAAAAGAGGCAATAATGGTTGCAAAAGGAGTGACAAGAAAAATGTTATGATTTAGGCTACTGGAAATCAAAATTTTATTACTTTTATAGGCTGAATGTTAGGTTATAACTATTAAGATATGTTACATTATTTTTAGTATCTTTCTACTCAAAATATGTGTTTTTGTATATGTAATGATCTTTTTTATTTAAATAGCATGAAAGGAAATTTCAATCGCTTTAAACCAAATATTATAGTAATTTTGTAATTAAATAAAACTTTTATTAATAGTAGTTTAACAAAAGTTACTTTTTTTTTTACTGGACTTAAATCTTTGTATGTTTTTTGTTAGTTTTAAAATTATAAGTACAAAATGTAAATACACCTTTACATAAGGTGCAAAATATAATTAATACTAATTTTATTTAAAAGTTTCTAATTCTTTCAATTAGATCAAAGATCATTTTATTCTTTCAATTAGGTTCATAATTGCTTTTAAGTATTTTAATTAGATCTAAAAATTTTATGATATCTTTAATTAGGTCTAAAAATATTTCTAATTCCTTTCATAAGGTCCTCATTACATATATTTCTTTTCAATTGAACTCCAAATCATTTTAATCCACCAAAATTATGCTGGTGTTGATGGAAGGGTTTAGAGTTTAGGATAGTTGAAATAGAGGTTCAAGAAGTGAAAAATGAGGAAAATTAAAAAGATTATGAGTTATTAAATGTTTGACTCATCATATTAGATTTTGTGGGATAATTTATTCTCATTATACCATTATTTACTTCTATCATTCTTTACTAATATTATTTGTTAGCTTTAGATTTGTTCAAGGTCACATAATCAATATTAGACTTTCGATTCAAGATTTTGTCTTCATATTCCATAAGCAATTATATTATGTACAATGTAATAGTTTTATTATGTGTATATATATTTAAATTCTTACATAGTTACTACTTATTAAAGAGAAAACAAAATTTAAGAATCTAATTAATTAAGGAATAACGAATGTCATAATTGCTTCTAAAATAAATCAATTTGTCTAGGTAAATAAGAGTAGCTTTTGTGTCTATGTATATGTGTATGTATAATTGAATTTCATTTAATTTGTTGGTTTATAGAACTTATGATACCATGAAAACCCCAAGTTATGTTTCTTTTAATTATGATATGAATTTGATTTTTGACTTTATTTGAGCCAAGAACATGATGTTTGTTTGTTTGAAGTTAAATTAGCCATATGATTATGAGTTGAAGCTTTAATGGCTTATTTTTGCACTTATAAGATAATTGATATTAATTGAAAGAAATTATTTTTATAATTAAAATAAAACTTATAAAAATAAATTAATCACTTATGTATAATTATTATATTTTGATATATTAACCTTCACCAACATATTTATATTGACATATGACCATTTGACTCTCAACTATCGAATTGAGTAATAGTTAATATGCACATCACATTTACTTGTTATGCGCTAGTCATGCACCTAAGTTATAATAGAAGAGATTCTAAATTGTGATGGTTAACTAGTCATAATGTGACACAAGTATATGATTGTTTTGCAAATTCATTGATTATCATATTTAGAAGCATTTTATGGTTCAATATTTATAATTCATGTTATTTACATCATATATTATTCACAATATTAATCTTGATGGCTAGTGTCATTACCATGTATTTGGTGATAGGGTATATTGAATATTATGTTGTATGTTATAAAGCAAATATTAAGTTTTATTACAAGCTTGCAACATTTTTAAAATGCTTATTGCCTCAAACAACAAGTTAATCACAATTTTAAATTTAGGTTACAATAGTAATATAGTTGAATATATTAATTCTAACTATTATAGTGATCCAAATAAAAAGAAATTTTTGACAAGCATCATTTTCAACCTTTTTGATTGTATCATAAGTTGGTAGGTAATTCTACTATAAGAAGATATCAAAGTAAGATATATAATTCTACGAAGATGATGAAAAAGTCTATTTCTATATTAAATTTCAAATATTATTTAGCTATGATTATTGTTTATAGTAACTATGATTTAAAAAAAATTAGGCAAAAATTATGAAAGTCTTGACACAATTCAGGCAAAGGTGGAGATTTGATTCTCAATAGTGGTCGGAATTGCTCAAAATCAATGTTACCACACCTACTCACCTTCTTAAATGGTTCTCAATTTTGTGTGTTTTGCGAATGAAAACAAGACGGCAACTTGCATGAAAACATAAAGGTTAAAGTCGGAGTGTGTGCTACAATGAAAATGATTAGTGGTACAAGTAATTTTTGGCCATAAAAGTAGCCTCCTGCATTGCACATAGAGAAGAATCTGAGACCAAAGAAAACATAGGCTTTGTACATAAAAGCCAAGGTTGAAATCGAGAGTCATTTTAAGGGACTGTAAGCCTCCTGAAATTTCGAGTTTGATCATACAATCTTGCTGCCTGGGGATGACTGCACGTTACATCATAGCAGCATGACCAAATGAAGGCATCACTTGTGTAGATCATCGAGTGTTCTTGCACGCCCAACATCTGCAAGAAAAGGCCTCTTACTATCGGTATAGTACATTGAATGTAAGTTTATCAATCTTATGCTATTTTTATAGCAAAACATTCTCTAATTGTTTTTATCATGAAAATAGACTAAAATTCTAACTATATAATTTTTTGTCGTTTTTGAATTTTTCAAGTATGTTGTTATATTTATCTCTATTATTATTATTATTATTGTTATTATTATTATTATTATTATATAGTTCATTTACATTTTGAAAGTCTAGTGGGTAAATTACCACTATTCCAGAGCTTTGGTACATCGGTGTACTATGCATTTACAAGGAAATTGAGATTGTGTCGTATTGGAAGAAAGGAACAATTGTACAGATTACGTCGGAAAAGTAGGGACTTTGACTATGACATGGTCTTGTTCTTGTTCTGGGGATTCTCCTCTGCAGGAAGTACAGCATCATTGAATGCGGGATTCAATGGACGTTGCTTTTTCTCTTAAAGTTAACACTCTCTTGGTTCGATTTATTCCATGGCCGTCGTTTGTTTGGTGATTTTCACTATTGTTAAGCAAAAAAAAATTAAATAACAAAGAAAAAAGAAGAAGCAACGCTCCATATGAAATGTGAAAGGACAAAATATACTTTTCATCATTGTATTCATTACTTACTTTCATTTCCATCATTCCAATTTTATCAAAATTTAATCATTATACTACTTTATATTAGTAAGATTATATGAAAATTTTTAAAATTCATATCCCAAAAAATAATTTTTTAATTAATTACGTTTATTTTTACTCAATTACATTTAGTGCACTAAAATTATGTTGACCAAAATTAAATGACAACAATTAAAAAAATAAAAATTTATAAATTTATTCGAGTATTAATTAAAAATCATCATTTTATGAAACTTTAAAATTTTAAAAATTACGAAATTGTCAAAATAAATTTTATTTTTTAAAAATTGTTGTCATCACCATTACTCTTTATATTTTAAAATGAACTAAGTAAATTTAGTATAGGAAGATAGTAATTGATTAAAAACAAATTTTAGGTACTTAATTGTATATAAATGCATTCTGTAAGAGATAAATTTTATAACACCTCGTCTAATTGAGCGACAAAGTATTAAATTGAAATAAAATAAAATTTTAGTAATTTAAATGTAAAATATTGAAATTAAATAAAAATATTTAAAATAAATAATAAATTAAACGATAATTATGTAAATTATCTCTTAAATGTACTTTTTCTTTTCTTTTCTTTTTTTTTTTGGCCTAAAAGCTAACAGACCACACTTTCTTTTTATATCTTTAACTCCCAAATATCCCACCACTCTTTTAGGAAAAAAATTGGTTAATACCTTTTATTATATATTTTTTAACATCAAATTAATAAAAAATAATATTAATAATCAAATTCACATAGATAACACACAAAAAAAAAAAAGAAATGACATTATTTAAAAATTTTAATTAAAAACATTTCATAACAATTATGTTTCGACTCAAATTTAATTAATAATAAAGAAATGACGAAAAAGATTATTGTATTTGAGTTAAAAAATTATTGTTGTTTGTCTGTATATTCTACCCAACACGATCACTCTCACATTATATATTTCTTAACAAAAAAATAAAAAAAGAAAGACAAAACAGCAACAACGACATCATCGGGAAAAGAGAAAAAACCAAAAGTATATTACCAGAAAACCGAAAACAGAACAACGTTGGAGTCTCCGTCCCAATTTCGTCGGGGAAACCAAAACAAATAGCCACTAATCAATTCACTCTAAGGACCCTCCTTCTGCCTTCGAATCTCTCTGCGGTTTTGATTTTGGCTTGGTTTCTTCAATGGCAAGCGCAGCAACCTTCTTTTCCAATTCTATCTTATCTACTTCCTCTTCCCGCAACTCCGTCTCGTTCTTGTCATCATCGTCGTCGTCGTCATCGATCCCTCATGACCGCAATGGCCGTACCCAATTGAAGATCAAGAAGAATTCCGGCTCTTTTCCCATCCGCTGTTCACTTGATGGATCTAAAGACCCAAAAGCGGAACAAACTCCCATTGAGCTAAGTAATGCGAATTTAGTTGTCTCTCATTCTATCCGCCCTGCCCCATTTATTGATCTTTCTGTTTTTTTCAATCCGTTTGTGTTTTTGTTTTTTGAACTTTTCTTCTAATTCAATGTCTCTGCTTTCAGGATATGCAGCTTATCCTACTGTCATGGACATTAACCAGATTCGTGACATTTTGCCTCATCGGTGAGCCAAGTTCATTTCTTTGATAAAATTTAATGAATTGTAGTCCCCAGGCAATCTTCAATGTGATTCTTCAATTTTATTTTATTTTTTTTAATTTTCTCCTCACTTTCATACCGTATTATAGGTTTCCATTTCTCTTAGTGGATAGAGTGATTGAGTACACCCCTGGAATTTCGGCTGTTGCCATCAAGAATGTGACCATTAATGACAATTTCTTTCCTGGACACTTCCCCGAGAGACCAATTATGCCTGGTGTTCTCATGGTTGAGGTAATTTCAGATTGCCATGTAGTTTTCATCTTCTTCCTTAACAGTCTTTTCCTTACTCGCATGTTTGTTTCTTCTTCCTTTCCCATTTAGTTTACTCTTCGCTCGAAACAATGCATGTTAGACAGTTCGAGTGCCTTGTCTAGATGTCTTCCTTGAAATATTATAGCTCGTTAGTTGTTTGTTTGGGATCTAATCTTCTTAGATTAGTTTAAGCCAGTAGTGTGATTGATTTGCTTTGCTTTGCTTCTGTCCTTACGGTAGATTGTTAATTTTCTCTTTCATTCTCTGTTAGTCTTGGTCTTTTGTGGACCAAAGATACTTCTATCCATCGTTCAGGACACTAGTTCATCTTTAAATGGTCTTTTATGGTGTAAGTATGATATTGAATCACAGATTCAGATGAGCCATTTTCGTGACCATCTTGATGCATGTTTTATTCATTGAATTGTTAATTTAGTAGATGGTTGCATTTAGTGTATACTATTGACATTAGAATGGTGTTGCTCCATTTGGATCTCTTCCTAACAAAATTTTTTAAATGCCATAAAAAGGATCAGATTTTTTTTTTCCTTTTCAAACCTATATACACATTCCCATAAGGAAACCTGTATGTAGTCTCTTAGCAAGTAATATAGTTCAAGTTAAAAAAAAAATGTCCATACATCACTTATGGGTTAAAAGTTAAATCAACTTAAGGAGCAAGAGTGCATATTCTTAAGATGTACGTCACTGGAGCCAAACTGGTTCACGGAAAAATATCATTTCTTGGTAGCTTGGCTTCATTGGGAGTATAATGGTAGAAATGTGGCTATTGCTCCCATTGAAGCCAGTTTGTTAGCAGAATTTGTCCCGGTTCCACAAACTATTTTGCATTTTTCGTAGAATGGAGATTGAGGCAAATATGTTCTCCCTCAACCAAGAGTGTGTCTTTTGATACCAAGGTGCTTTTTGTACTTTCATTTACTCTTCCCATTTTCTGACTATGTGTCTTTGTTGTGAAGAAAAATAGATTTGGAAGGTCAGCATTCAAGTTTTTCATCTTTCAAGTTTTGTACTAATGGTGTTGTGGCTCAAATTCACGATCAATTGATTACTTTTTACTGTAGTGGTACCCATTTTAATAGGATTACTGTTA
Organism: Ceriops tagal; assembly: GCA_021533255.1. Taxonomy (NCBI): domain Eukaryota; kingdom Viridiplantae; phylum Streptophyta; class Magnoliopsida; order Malpighiales; family Rhizophoraceae; genus Ceriops; species Ceriops tagal. Next base: position 2,869,225 of record CM038608.1, read on the forward strand.
AATCTTTGGGAAGGAAAAAGTGAATGTCAAGATTTTCAAATATTATAATAGTTATTTCAAAACATTTTCTTCTTCCTTGGTATTTCAATGTTCTAGAAATTCCTGTGCCTATTTGCAGAACCATTTATCAATACCTGATGTTTTGTCCACTGATGATTAACTTAATTGACCATGTTTGGCTATCTTGGTAGAAGCAAGCACCAATGGCATTCTCTAATTAAAGGTATGATACACTGAGGATTAGTGTTTATGAGTTAAGGCAAATTGCACAGATTCAGCAACGTAATTTGTTAGGAAATTAGGATTATGAAACCTCTCTGCCCTATGACCAGATTTGGCTTGGTGGGCTCTGATCAGATCACACTGGTTCCAAGGTGTTCTAGCAAGTGTTAGTCAGAGGTAGAAGAGCTTGAAGTCAGGCTTATAGTAGATATTCACTTTAAATTCAGTTTACTTCATTTTCAGGCTCCTTGTATGATCTGTCCGTCAATTCTGTTCGGTCAGCTTCAGTTATACATGCGACATGTGAGAATTTTGAATACAATGTGGCGCCTTCCATACATATTCTCTGGTGGATATTATAGTTGTATATTGCCATGAAATGGCGACCGTCCTCAAATTTTTTATGTTAAATCTCTGCTGTAATACTTGGTCCCTGAAAATGGAATCAAACTCACTTTGCCTATGGTCCTAAACGATGATATATATTGGATTCAAGCATCTGCTTTTTCCTGCTTCTTACAGAAGATTTATATATTTGTGTATTGTGGATGATCCATAAAATTATATGTACGTGTGTTCTTAAAATCTAGGCAATGGCACAAGTTGGTGGCTTGGTCATGCTGCAACCAGAAGTCGGAGGCTCTCGTGATAACTTCTTCTTTGCTGGAATTGACAAAGTAAGATTCCGGAAGCCAGTGATTGCAGGTGACACCTTAGTTATGAGAATGACACTGATCAAGCTGCAGAAACGCTTCGGTATAGCTAAGATGGAAGGGAAAGCCTATGTTGGAGGTGACTTAGTCTGTGAGGGCGAGTTTTTGATGGCCACTGGAAGTGAATAATCTATTTGCTGAGTTGCTTGTCCTTTCGTTTACCTGACCTCTACCGCCAAGGCCCCACCAAAAAACCAAAAAACCAAAAAAAAGAAAGAAAATCCCAGTCAGTCCTTTTGTTTTGTTTTTTTTTTTTTTTGGTCTTTTTTTCCTTACACTTGAGCTAGTTACTTTTGAATTTGACTATAAATTTAAACCCTATGCGATAAGATTGCCATAGATTAATTAATTGACTTTGGTGACGACAGAGATCAAAATTTCACGTCTTAAGTACTTAACTATCTATATCTATCATTTCCCCTTTGGATTAAAATTTCATTAGAATTATTTAGCAATATGTAATGAATGATGGTTATTCGGTTTCGAAAGTATCACAATTGTTTAGGGGTTGTTGTTTAATCGTTATACATTGTCATATTACTAAATCTTAATAAAAATAAAAAATTATAATATAATTCAATTGCAAATGTTTCAAAATTGAGAACACTAAAATCAAGTTTTGTTATTAGTTTAATGAAGCAGTTCTAAAAGTTAATCTTGTCATTGATTAACCAATTTTACTTTCACTTTCAATATTCAGTTAAGTAAATTTTTTATTTAATTTAATTAATTTAAAATATCTCCGGTAGCCAAAGTTGATTGGTATTTCTTTGGTCTTTCAAAGAACCCATTCCTTGCAAGTTAGTAAATTTATGTGTGGTCAAAACAAAGAAAAAATTCCCGATATGTGTGTGGGTGTCAATTTAGCGGAGTCTTTAAAAAATATGAAAAGATTTTAAGACTTGAGAACCTGCCGAAAAGAAAAAAAACGAAGAAGATCAGAAAGAAGGAATAAGAGAGAAAGAAGGAGAATAGGAATTTTTTTTATTAAAATTAGTTCTTTCTTTGCATCTCTCTTTTTCTAACTTTTATAGTTTTTTATAATGCTCTTGCTCTCACTAAATAGTCTCTCCCCTAACAATTTTTCCTACCCTTCTTAACTGTCATTTGCCCCACATGTCCATATTCCCTATAATGCCCTTTACTTTTTATGTCTTCTTTTTTTTTTTTTTTTTGCATTACATTACATCATCAACTGCCTCCATAGCTGAAACCCTTGTCCTTAAGGGAAACAATTGAAAATTTCTTCTACAAGTCATAATAATACTCCGTAGCAGTAGCAACAACAAAGGTAATTTGACCATTGGACTAAGACTTGAGTGGCAACCACATTACCTCGTTGGACCAATCAACAAGCTAGAATGGCCACAGGGATAGGAGGAACAATAGGATTTGGAAGTAAGAGGGGTAAATCTATAGCAACAAACTATAAGGGTCCCACCTTAAATTTCAGTTAAGAAACATAAAATATAAGGTGAATCTTGCAACAAACAAAGAGAACCAATTTGTAGGTTATCTATGACTTTAGATATGATATAGAATAGACTAAATAACTTGGGAGACGATTTGAAATTATTGTTTTAAATGTTAAAAGATTGTTTGTAAGAATGTAACTTCAAGTAGACTTAATTTCCTACAAAAACAAAAAAACTTTCACTGTGATATTTATTGAGAAATTTTTTCATTCTATATTTAACTTTTATAGTGATTATGTTTAAGCAAATGATTGAGGCTTCTTTAGTTTAGAGCTATTGGTCTAAAGCAACTATGGTAATGTTTCCTAGAATGTAAGCAAGGTGGATAAAGGGAGGATAGCCATAAAGAGCTTCATAATGAATGACACCAATAACAAAATAGAAGTATGTGTTACACCATTATTCTATAAGAAAAAGCTAGTGATACCATTTATGGAGAGCAGTCATAGTAACACACCTCAAGTCTCTCTTTAGGCATTTATTCACTACTTTAGTCAAACTGTTTGTTTAAGGATGGTAGGTTATAAACATGTGTAACTCCATACCTTGGAGTCAAAAAAGTTTCTAGCAAAATTGACTAAGGAAGACAACATCTCTATCACTAATTAGTGTCTTAGGAAAGTCATGAAGTTTGAACACATTGTTCAAAAAGATCTTTGCTATTGAGTTAATTGTATAAGGATATGAAAGGGAAAGAAAATAAGTATACTTGTTGAGTCTATTAACTACCATTAAGATAACATTTTTATCTTTATACTTAGGAAGGCCTTTAATAAAATCTAAATTGATGCTTTACCATAGACCCTTAAGGATAAAGAAAGGTTGCAAGAATCCAATTGAGGTTGCAAAATCATACCTACATTGTTAATAAATGTCACATTATCTAACATATTCGTAGACATCCTTAAGCATTCCCTTATAATAGAAAAAGGTCCCTAATTTTTTATTGTCCTTGTGACCTTAATATAACCCTTCTATAACCCCTCATGCCGTAAGGAGATTAGTAGTCTCTTTATGTCAAGGTTTGTTCCCACTATTAGCCTTCCATTCCTTAATAATTGGTTATGTGTCCAAAATATAAGGTGATGCAAGAAGATTGCCCCCTTTTAAATTGGCAATTAAGTGCTTTAATTAGTAACCTTACTGCCAAGGGGCCTATATAGATTCATAAAGATATGATGAAACAGAAAAAATAATATAGCACTACATTTAATAGCTTTATATCCTCAAGAATGCATTAACAGTTAAATTTTATTTACCTTATTTAAAGAGAATTTCATAGTTAAAACCTATAAGTTTATAGAGCCAAGTTTGTTGACTGACAATAGATAGTTTATGATCTAATAAATGCTTAAGGTTGCAATAATCGGTCTTGATCTTGAAATGTTGATCCTATAGATAATGTTTTAATTGTTTAAAACCTCTCAAATTTGCAACAGTAACTTATTAACCCTAAAAAATCCCTCAATTATTTGAATGTGGTAAGATCATTAGAGACCTTTTTTTCTATGATGATATACCTCAAATATTCCACTTGTTGCATTATAAAAAAGCATTTAAAAGGCTTGGCATGTAAGGAATTATCCTTTAACAACTACAATATTGGTAATAAATGATTTAAGTGAGCCTCTAAACTTAGATTGTAAACTAATATGTCATCAAAGAAAAGTAAAACAAGCCCTCAAATAAGGCTTACAAACTTCATTCATAAGACTTTAAAATATGGTTGGGGCATTAGTAAGGTCAAATGACATCAGCAAGAATTCATAATGGCCTTCATGAGTTTTAATATCATCTTATGCATATTAAGAGGGTACATTCTCATTTAGTAATAACTTAATTTTAAATTCAAATTAGAAAACTAAGAGATCCCACTTAGTTTATCCAATAAGTCTTTGATTAAAGGAACAGGAAACTTTTTTTTTATTGTAAATTAATTTAATTTTCTGCAATCAACACAAAACTTCTAAGTATTATCTTTTTTCTTTACTAAAACCAAAAAAGTCACAAAAGGACTATATAGCTATATAATACATAACTATAACATTTCTTGTATAAGCTTTTTGATGATATCCTTTTCGAAAGTAAGGTAGCTATATAGCTTAGTATTGATAGTTAAATTTCTAGCAACCAAAGGAATCTTATAATCATTAGGCTAGGTAGGGAAAAACTAGTAGGCTTTATAAATACATCTAAGAATTAAGCAAATAAAACATTAATTGTTGGCATTGAAATGGTTGGTATAGGAACATTTTTAGCAAAAGTTACATCCATGTTGTGAAAGTATCACCTTATAACTTCCACTAGAACCCTCTATATATGTGAAAACAAGGAATGATGTTTCTATTAATTACCTTAAACTTTAAGTTTTCATAAATTTTAACCTATACCCTAATTTTTTTAATATTGCTTTATTTAAGAAATTTTGGGTACTACCTGAATTAATTAAAACTTGTACATCCTTAGACTTCACATGATAGATTACCTTTATAGTTCTAAAATCTTGATTTCCTATACATAAAATAAAATAAAGGGAAATCTAGGACTGTAAGGTTAAATCTTCCATACCCTCTTAAGATTAATGGTCATTAATTCCTCTAGTTTCTCCCCCTTTTCCTCTTCCACTTCAATTACATATAACTTCTTATGTTTGCATTTATACCAAGTCTCATCCTTTTTATCACATCAATAATAGAGACCTTTGTCTCTCCTATTTTCATACTATCTTTAAATTTTACCTTAATGACTCTTAACGACTAAGGTACCTTCTAAGCTCCAAGCATAAGACTATTTGGGTCTCCATTTTCGTGTAATGCTACATTATTAACTTCCTACAACTTAGTTAAAGTATAAACACAAGGTGAAGTTTTGACATGAATATTTTTATAGGGGTTTATATTTCATCCTTATGACTACTTAAAAATATATTTACAATATACTGTTCTATTAATTACACCTTATTAAACAAAATACCAAACTAATTTTAATATTCAACTATAGTTCTTATTTCAAAGCCAATAATATAAATATAGGATTCTCAAAAACAATGTTACCAAAGATAGAGCTTGAGTATACTCGTTTCACGAGGGAAAATTTTCCTAAAAGTCTCTTCTCTATAACATTCCTATGCTATTGTAAAGCAACATCATTAAGTGGCTCATTTTCACATTTGATTCTTTTAGGGTTTTATCAAGGTTGAAATAATCCTCACATTTGAAGAACCACCCTTGCATATTATTACCATTAAAGTTAAGAAATCCAATTTTGGTAGATTTTTTACAATCAGAAGAGTTACCTTGACTTAAAGACCTAAACGACTAACTTTAATTTATGAATTGTTTCTAAACAGATATACTAATATAAAATTCCCTCAACTTAGTCATCTCTCTTCGTTGTGCTTCTTGGAAGTTCTTAAACATCTTCTCTAATTTCTAAACATCCATTGAAAAAACATTATAAGATCTTGTACCCACAGCCATTATAACACCTTCCCAAGAAAGAAACACTTTAATACCAACCTAATGGGTGTTAATTTAGTGGGGAATAGCTTTTAGATCAGGGAGTTTTTGAAAAACAAGAAAAGATTTTGAGATTTGGGAAGTTGCTAGAAAAGAATTAATGAAAAAGGAAGAAGAACAAAAGGAACAAAAGAGGAAAGATGGAGAATAAGGATTTTTTTTATTAGGATTAGTTCTTCCTTTGCATCTCTTTTACTCTAGCTTTTATAGCTTTTTATAATATTCTTGCTGTCATTAGATAATCTCCCTCCCAACAACTTTTCCTACCTTTCCTAACTTTATATCTTTTTAATCATCATTTGCCCCACATATCCTTGTTTTTTGCAATGCTCTTTGCTCTATGTATCTTCTCTCTTTATAGTACAGCATGTGTGTGCATATTTGTTTATGTCAAATCTTACAAATAAAGTTCCACCAACTTGTTATTTTTCACCCAGACCTGACCATACAATTTACCACTCTGTTTATTCATATTATGGAATTACTTGCTTGGCTAGTAACTACTTTGGACAATTTATAGAGCAAAAATTGGTAGCAATTTGAATTTGGCTCTACATGCGACACTAGTACAAATTTAAAAACATATGAAAAACAATTGTAAAGTGTTATATAGTCTCTTTATCCCAAAACATTGATATGGATTTTTTGTCTCATCATGTCTATAATGATAAATGTCATTTTCAATTGGATATGCATGGTCTTTAGCAACATCATAAAAAGTCATAAGAAACTATACAATCCTCATTCTATCTCTATACCATGACAACTAAATAGTATCAAAAGGATAATTTATTATAGGTTTAGAAGGTGTCGATTAGTCCATATAATATGCATTTGAAAAAGAAAGGCATTAATGGATTGACTCAATTATTTTTTTAAGTGATAAAAATCACTAAATAATTAATATTAATATGCAACATCATAGGTAAAGTATCACGAGATCAACAAATCTCATACCTCTTTTATTTTGCCAAATCGACCAAATTGAAATTTGATAATTAGAACATATGTATTGTAAAACCATGTAAAAACTTATGATTATTTCTCTATCACTCATCAATCTATTTGACTAATTTCTTAGATCAGTTTTCTTTTACTATAATTGATTTTGGAATGTCTTTTATTAACATAATGTTAGAGTTTGTATCCTATAAAAAAGTTATACATCTTTTAAAACCAAAAGAACATAATTATCCCATCTAAAATAATACTTGTAAATATGAAAACTTCATATTTTTTTCATATTAGCAATAAGGGTAATATTAAATAGTGATAAAAAATATTTAGAGTCGGATATAAAACATAACAAAATAAATTTTAAAATCAATCTAATGATGGTTGAGTTAGTTAAACATATAAACCGATTTAGATAATGATAGTCGGGAGAGGTACCCACCACCAACAACGCACCGTCGAGCCAATTTAATTATATAAGCTGCCATGAATTTCTTCATCGTAATTGGCAAGTACGAGTTTTCGTGGAAAAAATCAAATGCTGTCGCGGATTGGGTGGCCAGATTTGCTTTTGCATCAATGACCTGTTTGTGTCATAACTGTGATGAGGAAATATATTTCCCATTCTATTGCATATTGATGACATTTTTCTCCAAACGTCACCTTATCCAGCCTATTTTCTGATTTTTTTTTTTTTGCCTCCCACTTTCCCTCTCCATATCACCCCAAAATACATACACTGCACCCAAAAAAATAACCAAAAAAAAAAAATCATTCCAAAATAGAAAAACAGAAAAAGACGAGCAATTCCCTTTTTTTTTTTTTTAGAGTGTAAAATAATTTTGATATGAAATATTTGAGGTTTCCATGAGCTAAAACAAAAGGGCACATTTGTATGCAACGTCTATATAATAAAATCTCGTACGATTCACTGTCAGTCTTTTTTCTCTGTCTCCGCGCTGCGGCTCTGCTCCCACAAATCCCATCTGAATCGCTGAGAGGTAAAACGCATTAGAGCGCTGGACGACAGAGCTTCTAATATCAGATTTACTGTCAAATTCGCAGCTGATTTTTTCGTTCTGTTTAAAAATGCACGTTTTTCGTCATATCTGCTTTTTGCTTTCCGCCGTTCTTTTAAGCTCTTTATGTGTCAGTGTAGCCGGCGGCGTATTGCTGCTTTCTATAACATTGGTGTTTTCTTTAACCTCAAATTTTGAAATTGATTGGCAAAAAAAATATATATATAATTTTTGATTCTATTATGAATGTCAAGAAATATTAATAATAATTTTTAATTTTTTTTATAATTTATTCATACAATTGTATTTGAATTTTACATACATTTTACCACTGACTTTAGAGATCAACGAAAGAATCATACCGAACTGGTCGATTATTCATTAAAACCGACAATCTATTCATAATTTAATATAGTTTTTTTTATAATTAATTAAAATAAAAATTGATTAAAAACTAATAAATCAACTAATTTAATTAAAAATTCGTAAATCAGACTTAATTTTTAGGATCGATTCAATTTAAAAACAAATCTTCGATCCTAACCTCTTGCTGCTCACCGATTTAGATATTTTGTAATAGTATTAATATATTCATTTTGATATTTATATATATATGTGTGTGTGTGTGTGTAGGTAATTTTTTATTTATTTAATATTAAATATCGATTTTATACTTGTTAAACCGATTAAATTTTTAACTTCCAACGCCCTCTTTACAACTGATGTTACTGGGGGTTTGCTGTAGCAAATGGGTCTTGTTTACTGTGAGATTTTGATTGATTGCGGTAGAAAATGAAAAATGAGACGATTAGGGCAAATGGCGGGAGAAATTGTATGAGTTTGGGGTAGCGGTAACGGGGCATGCACCTTTTTGTGCTGCTTCTCCCTTATGCTAAGCCTGGTTTGAATTTTGGTTTGTCAAATTGGCTAATGGCTCATTACATTGTTTTGTATATGCTGACCAAAATTTGTGGATAGTTTGTATCTGTACATTGTGTTCAATGAAATGGTTTTGCAATTTGTGATGACATGCTTGTTAGCTTTTTAGTTGGTGATTAAGGTATTGTTTGCTGGATTGTTTTTTATTGAAATGCCAGAGATCTTCATGTTATAGAGGTAAATTGAATTTATACGTAAACTTGGTGACAAAAACAAACCACTTGGATATTTCAACCGAAAGTAAGGGAAGATAGCTAGCAGTAAACTGTTCTTACTAGGATGGAGTGATAGTAGGGGGGCAATGGTGGGAGCTTTCTGTCCAAAGAGGAACATGTAATCAACATTATAAATTGTTCGACTGGATTTCCTTTTGTGAGACTATCTCCATCCGTTAGGCATTTTATGTTTACTTTGATTGGGGTTGACTTTGCTTGAAACAGATTTACTATAGCAGATGTTTTTCAGTGACTGGCGTTTTTGAAATAGCAGGAGCATTCTAGTCTTGGCTTAGGCTGCAAAAAAAGTCCTTTTTGATGGGCTTGAGTATTTGATGATTGCTTAGTGATGAATGTCTTTGAAGTCTTGGAAATTCAATTGAAATTTCTGAGGAAAGATGTTTGTTGTTCTTGTGTTCTGAATGTGAAGAAGTGTCATACTGATTAAAAGTTCCAGTACAAGTTTCTTCCTTGTTATGTTTGGATTTCTTTTTGTTAATCTTCGATTAAATTATATGTTTCTGTCATCTTCATTGAGAACAGCATATAAAAAGAAGTTTTTGAATCATGGGTCGTGGAGTTAGCAGTGGTGGAGGCCAGAGTTCACTAGGTTATCTATTTGGAAGCAGTGAGGTTCCAAAACCTGGAGCAAACAATGCTCCAGCTGCTCCAAATGAGGGCCAGACTGCACACAACGGGCCTCCATCCAAGCCTGCTGTGGCTTCTTCGCCAGTAGAGTTTAGCAAGCAGCTTCCTGCTGGCATTAACGGTAATTCCTCAAACAACTACCTGCGAGCAGATGGGCAGAACACTGGCAACTTCATAACGGTATAATTCCACGCAACCTTGCCATGACGAGTTAATTCGTTTGTTTGATGTCATGTGACTGTTTTTCTGAGGAAGCAGCATGCTTCATTTACATGGACTTGATTCTCTTTCTCAAATGAATAGTAACTTTGACTTGGGGCCTGTATTGCACAGATAAATATAGAAGCAATCTCTCTACATTTTCTCTCCATGTGTCTGTTGTGAGTTTTGGGTTTTAATCCATTATGCTTTAGCTGTAAAAGCTGAAAGAACCAATTTCTCTCCCCTCACATTGAATTAATGGTACTACCTCTATGGTTTATTATAGAACAGGTTTGGGAAGTGAATGATAAAAACTGAGCCACCTTTGGGAAAGGGTAATAATAGTTCTCAGCAGCATCTGCTGGCATAGGATAGAGCCAGACATTTTTCATTCTAAACTATCTTCTTGTTTTCTTTTGGGGGGGTGGTTACCATTCAATATTAGAATGTTCAAAGTAAAAGTTGATGTTCACACGAGTTGAATGAGGCAGGGATAATTCTATATTTCCAGACTCGTGATCTCAAAAGATTTCATTTTGCTGCCTTTTGACAAGAGAATATTGTATATGCTTAATGAAGCCGAAAAACACGGATCCTGTCCATTTAGTTCTTTATATATGATCTTCCATTTGATGCTTTGAGAACTATTTTTTATGCACATTCAAGCCTCGAAATGAACTGTTTCTATTACATGCTGTATTATGTTCCATTTGCTGTGTTAAGATTTTATTTTTTCCGGAGGACAATTTTAATGATTGAGCAAATTTCTGGTTGGCGCAGGATCGACCTTCTACCAAGGTTCATGCTGCCCCCGGCGGCGGATCTTCTCTTGGGTACCTCTTTGGTGGCGGTGGCAAGTGAGATATGGCTTCATCATAGGGGAATTCATGTTTCTTGTTTCTTGATTCTTGTGGCACCTGTAATTTGGAAGAGGCAATCTTTCACTTTCAATATAATGAACGGAATCTTGTTGGATCATGTGAAGTAAAATAAAGCAGTCTCATTGGTGTTTGAAAATGAAAGCACTGAACTTTAGGTGCATAAACATGTGTTCTAGAGCTCAGCTGGCATCTTCAGGCACATAATTTTGCTTTAAGTTATTTTGTGAACATGTCTTTGTTTTGCAAACTCAGACAGCAGCTTTAGCATTGAATTCTATTACATTAATGAGTAATGAACATAATTTGAAATGAGCCCTTCTGCTTGGTTGTTAACCTGCTCGGTGAAAGGCATAAATTTGCAGAATCATACATTATGAAAGTAGCTGAGTTGCTACTGCCAACATTTCTTAAAATATCTGCCTCTTTTCTGCTCGCTGAACTGAGCTTGCGCATACAGATCAGTCTTAAAAAGTGCAAGAGTGCAGTGGCAACCACCGAGTAGGTCATAATTAGCAAGAATCCTCATGGACACCGAACTTTTGAAAGCCTTCTGCCCAATTTATGCCTACTCATAATCACTTGCTTATGTTCTTTCCTTGCATGGATATTTGTGTTGCCTGTACCATCAGTAAATGAGTTTATCCCCCACAAAATTTTCTTAAAATTTTGCGAGATTAGTTGCGTTGTCTATGCCGTGTACAAAACTGGAACGATAAAAATTTCCCAGATTTCTGGCAAATGTTAAACCCTTCTACGATAACAATTTGACTTTGCAACTGATGTCAATTAGTTGAAAGTAATCTTCATCTATCAAATCTTTCCAAACATTAAATCCAATGACATCAGAAATTAGAACTTCCCAAGTCAATCTTGTTATTGGGTGAAGAGTTAACTTGCTGCGTATCAAGACAAATGGATCAAAACGCTATCAACTTCAAAGAGGGAAAATGAGCAGCTTGCTACCAAATGGAGAATGAAAATGTAAGTGCAGGGCAGGTGCGTGGGGACAGCTAACTTTGCCAGTAGGTACACCCCAGCAATTTAGCAAAACATTTGGCAGCAATCCTCACAAAGACTCTGACTACTTGCTACTCAATCTGTGCCAAACAAGAGAAGCATGCATGGAAATCTCACCTCAACAGTTGAGTCCTTGAAAATCCTTAGAATTAAAGCCTAGATCGTGGAGACTCACCTTCCCTTGAAAAACATCAAGCAATTGAGGCAGACACTCCCTATGTTTAATCACATAATTATATATAAATCACTTCTCAACCATACAAAAAACATAATAAAGCGATATATCATTCTTTATAAGACCTTTCAAATGGAGAATTTTGATGACTGAACACCTAGGAATGATTGTCTTGTTCAAACTGAAAAATAGCACTTTTGGACATTCAGCGACAACCATAGGCCTCAGATTCATTTGTTTAACAAAAAACTCCATTGCACCTGTTATTTTCTTCTCTGATAGAAGCATAAATAAAGGTTGCTTTTTGAAAGCCAGTAACACTTCATCTTCAGACAAACCCCACATTTTATAAACCTCTATCTTGTGCTGCCAAGTTGATTCTTTAAGACTGAATGCCCAAAGTGCTGGAAGGAACTTCAGTTCCTTAGGACTGAATCCCATATCAATAGCTTTCTTCACTTTCTCTTCCAACTTCTCGATACCTGAGCAAAGCACAGATGGGTACACTTTTAGCAAATGTATGACAGAAGTTTGTGGCACTCTTATTTCTCTCAAGAGTGAAATATTTGGTGCGGTAATCCTTTGCACATCCTGTTCAAACAGCCGTGACCTCATCATTGCTTTAACAACAAAATCATCCCGAAGCAGAACACTCCTGAGAAAATTGTAGTTCGGGATAATTACGTCCTTAAGGCTACGAAACAGTACTGAAGTGTGTACTGAGATAAATTTTGTGAGCTCAGAGTTGACGAGCCCAGTTGAACGCAAAAACTCAAGCTTTGGCAAAACAGTCTTTTCAGCATCCGAAGCAAGCAACAGCGGATGGGATCTAACAATTTTGGATATCTGGGCATCGTTAAAACCATACTTCTTGAGAAGATTAAGGAAAGAGTCGGCTCTTTCGGGGAATTTCAGCTGCACTTTCTTGGATACAGATTTAGCAGATTCTAAGGGCAACCCACATGAGTGAACCAGGTAATTAACTGTAAAAGAGTCTTCTTCCGTTGAGATCTTGGTTTCATTAGACGTGCTATAACCATGGACAAGCAATTGGATCTTGGAGCTGCCTAGAACAGCATCCCTTTTGTTTACTAACAGTCGCCCTCGATTGAACAAAGAAGCAAGCATTTTTTTAATCACCTTGAGTTAAAAGCTGTGTCACCCAGTAGCCTTCCGTCGTTGATGAATCAGCTTTCCACCGAACATGCCGCCAATCATGACAGTGGAATAGACCAGGGTTGCCACCACCTTTCTTCCATTTCTTCAACTGTAGATTACACAGAGAGAGAGAGAGAGAGAGAGAGAGAGAGAGAGAGAAATTTCATTCCTTTTTTGTTTTTATTTGTTCTCCAAAACCCTGAACCCCCGGGTCGAGAGAGAGAGAGGGACAAGAAGCAAGAAGACCCACCTTTCTCTCTCTCTCTCTAACCCAGCAGATTTGTCAATCTCCGGATAAAAGTTTATAGGCACAAACACCCACAAAGATGGTCCACGTTTGCGCGTAAAATGTTTTCATGTTAAACGAATTATATTCAATACCACATAGAAAAGTTTCATTGAAAAACAACAACAAATGTTCCAATAACACAATTGGTATTGTATAAAATATTATTTGTATAGTATAAATTATTTTACATTTAGCATAAACTATTTTTGCAACCGTTAGTAATTAATGGACTGAACACCCCGATTAAACCGTAACAAATTAGCTTGAATTCCTGAGAACTAAAAGCAACCGCCATTAGCATCCCTTGTCATGGCCAGAGAGAAATATAATCACTGGATCGCCGAGGCTATCAACACACAGCTCATTTTGGTGGCCATCTGTGTACCAAAGTAAAATTTGCTCAAACCTGCAAAATGGACCATGAGATAAAGTCCCGCATGCAGATGCCCACAAGACTTTCATAAGCACAGGAAACTATCTAGGCTTCTTTCAAGTGTACTCAGAAAAGAAATCCTTCATCTAGGAAGAGCTCTACCCCGCCCCCCCCCCCCCAAACTCGGGGGAGTCTGTTTATATTTGTAACCGAAAAAAAAAAAAAAATTGTTGAGACAGTACTCATTCACCCAGGTAGTAGTAGTAGTTCCATCCAGAGCTGCCCATATCAATACACATTGTGTTTAGAAGCAACAGGTGCAGGAACTATCCCCCATTGTCTGCGGACATCCTCCAAATCCTCATTAAAGTGCTTCTCATAATATACACACATGAGATCTGTAGACTGTGTACCAGCTCGAATGGCCCAAGTCAGGTACTGCTGTAAGAATAATTTCCTCTGTTTCTCATTAAATCTCAACGTGCCACCCACAACAGACATCAGGCACATTGGAAGGTACATCTGCTGAAACTCTATCACCTTAAGGGCTGACTCGCCAATTAAATTAGTGGGAAGGCCAAAAAGGGTGTGCCAGAAGTCATGCACCTCCCGAGCTCGCATGGCCACATAAGCTAGTTCATCTGTGTCCATGAACCGGACTGGTGGCCGGTCATCTGGGGAGAAGTTCCTGGATCCCATGAACCTTGCATAGGCAGCACCAAATGTGTGTGCCGGTAGGTCCCATGCATGTGCCACTTGCGGCAATAGGACACGCGGTTTCTCCAACAGAACTGCCTGTTAAAATGAAATATATTAGAATGTAACAAATAATTTATTTGACAGATAGGCACATGCAGACTCTCATGCATTACTCTTCAACAGATTCTTTTCTCATTTTACAAGAGGCTTTTCTTCAAAAAGAAAAAAGAAAAAAAAAAAAAAAAAGGTTTCACTGTCATGCATAAGCAAACCCTAAAGAACATGAGGCTGATATCTGAAGTTGATTAAAATATCACTGGCACCATATATGTTTAGAAAAATATCAGCGTGATGCATCATCATTCCAAATTTCAGTATTCTAGAACTCCTTCCACATTTCTAAGAGACATGCATCCAATCCCTCATCCTCTTCAACAACAGATTGCAAGTGCACAGTTTCACACAAGTTCTCATTTTTCTAAAACAATTCACTGAGCATTATGACATAATATATACAATGCACCTCATGGTCATACACTCTTGATATATAAGAACACATAAGAGGAGCGGCAAATGCATAATGAAAAGAGGCTGTTGTTAAAGCCTCACATTGCATAACATTTTTGAAGATCATTTCCATGTTATAACTTTACCACCAGCAGTAGATCTCCTGATGTCATTTACAACTATAGAAAGAAAAAAGCAAGAAAATAGCAATCTATATCATAGACCATGTCCAATCTCCCACCATCTACTACAACTTCCATGACAATATCCAGATTTATTAACTGGACAGTACAACAAAATGATAAAGAGATTTTATCTTAAAATTCTCCAGAAATAATACAAAGATTTCAAGTCTCCAAAATAATGACCTACAAGCTACAAGGATTTCCCAGTACTTTGCAAAAGAAATTCTTAGTTCTACACAAAGAGAAATAGGAACAACAAATGGTTTGTTGCAATGGCAGCTCAAAATCATTAAACACCCATGAAAAATACAATCCACCTGGACATGCCAAGAGACAAAAAAAAAAAAGATATAACTATCAAATTCCCAGAGTTGATAAATAAGACATAAACTATAAATTATAAAAAGGAATATAAAAAATGTGGAGAAATGACTGACCCTGCCTTCAGGGCTCTTCTTCATCCTCTCGAGAACCCTTTCAAAAGCAGGTTTCCCAGTTGTCTCTCCTAAAGATGCTATTAAATCTGCCCTTCGTGGGTCCATTAATGCACCCACTGCTGAACCAAGTGCAACAGCCACCTGTTGCCACCCGTTCAGCTTGATTCGTGCACCTCCAATCATTGCACCTATCAAAATAAACAACCAACTCAGGATGTTAGATCTCACCTAAAGTTTCTCTTAGTTATGACCAAAATTTTAACATAAATTAACTAAAATCCTAACAAAAGGAAATTGCTATCCATTCATATTTTTCTTCTTTTCTTTTCTTTTCCTTTCTTAAGCGGAAAATCCAGCAAACTTTACCCTATAATTAGGACTTATTCCCCTGTGCCAGAAATGTAGTAATTTAAAGCTTAATTAAACTCCACATTTGATCCCATCCACTATTCCAATCAAAATTCATTCACTCTCACTTGAGCTCAATTGTCCATTTTTATTCATCTCACAAGGATCCATCCATCAAAATTAGGATCAAACAAACTGAAAGAGCACTTAAACACACCCCAATATAAATAAATATGCATGTTCCTTCCCCCTCCTTGCAAATCCATGCTACAGAGGAATTCCTAGGATGCTATGAGAGTTACATGCAGCCAATCTCTTCAGAAAGCACAACATGTAGCCCCCCAGTCACCAAAGTGACTAGCAACCATCAGGTGAAGACTTAGTTATTAGTTGTTAAATGCAATTCATGAGCAATTAAGAAGCATAATATGGCTCAATAATGCATCCAAACATCCCATAATCATGAAAATGTCAAAATCAAGCATCACAAGCTCCTCCACTTCAATCAATTATAGGACCGCCCAACACAAAGCCAACTTAAGTCAATCAACATGCAATGAAACCACTGGCAAGAAAAGCGTGTTTCAATCCACAAAAATCCCACACTTGCAAAAAAAGCGTGTTTCAATCCATGAAAATCCCACACTTTGAGATTTGTACAAGGATCAGACACATGCAACCTAACCTTTACAAAGAGGTTTTGGTCTGCAACTTGAACCTCCAGCTCATAATAGAATAACCTTACCATTTTGCCAAGACTTGTCCTTCATTCAATTACACCACAGCCGACACGTCAAAAACAGGCAGCAACCTATGGTTCACAAATCAGCCACATAAAAGCCAATTGATCCTCCCTTTTTGATTCTATATATTTGTTTTTCTTCTTTTCTTATCCCTTTTTTTTTTTTAAATTCTTCCTAATCCATTGGTGCAAAACACATCTGGGACCTTAACTTTCAATTGAGCTTAGCAACCACTCTATTCAGCAAATACCCACTTAAAGCACTACGCCCCATGTTTTAAATCCATCAACATCACAACTCTCTGATTCATACAATACTTGACCAAGATTATGTAAAATCTGACTGAAACACGACAAATAAACACCTCAATTATGAATCAATAACATCACATCGTTCGAAAGCAGGCAAAAACATATTGTTATGCCCAATATGTAGGAAATAGCTCAAAGGAACTATCAAAATAAGTAAATAACGAGAAGGAGAAAAAGAGTAATACCTGAGTGTCCTTCGCCGGTCTGTAATGGCAACGGAAAGGCGATGGACCCGGAACCCCTTCACAACCAGGGGAAAAAAAAGCCCCAATAAGTATTTACAGATCAAATTCCGATCGTCTAGCGATAGAGAGGGCAAAAGGTGTAAAATTTACAGAAATAATTGCCTAAATTACAAGCTGGAAATTGAGGAAGACAGAAATAGAATCAGAGACCGGGCTCTGTAATGGAGTCTGCCTTGACGAAGAACGGACCCGGGATTCTCGAGAGAGAGAGGGCGGTGAAAATGGGGTTGTGATGCGGCCCAAGTGATACCTACGGCGGCGATGGATATGTAGCGTCGGCGATTTTCGACGGTGAGAACGGGCGATATTTGGGGACTGTTCGGAGGATAATGCTTTTCGCCTTCCCCACTACAACGTTACGGCGAGTGTCATCGAACATGCGCTTTCTAAGCCCAACAAAAAAAAAAAGAAAAAAAGTCAGCTTGTCGCTGTACGGAATGTCCGTCAACGGCTTTGGGACACGTCACAAGTAAAAATGGTAAGAGCAATTTTATTTATTACGTAATATATATTTATTTATTTTTATTTTTTAAATTCATCATATATATTTTTTAATTAAAACTTTATTCATTATATTAAAAAAAATTTATAATTATATCTATCTTATTTTCTTAAATTCATATAAAGTTAAATATAATTTATGTTAAATATTGTTTATTAAATATAGTAATATACTAATAACCACTTATCTATTACATGAAAAATATATCTCTTTTTATTATATTATTATTTTATTTTTTTTAAAAAAATAAAAAAAATTAAAAT